>CM074740.1:96316306-96566306 GCA_037367245.1 Phrynocephalus guinanensis | reverse complement strand
GGATTCTCACTCAGACATGCAAAGGCAGCCACACTACCACAAAAAGGAACACTTAGCTTTCTTTCTACAGGACAGTGTCAGTGGGTGCACAACCATGAGTAAAAAACCTAGTATGAATAAACAAAGGGATGCAAGAAAACCAGAGTGTGGGAGCTATTTTTGAGTTTAATGAGAATTATCTTTATAAGGTTACATTCTGAAAGTAATGTAACAAAATCAAAATTACCCTTTTGGAGCATGTAATTAGTTCTAGTTACTTCAAAAGTTATTTTTACAAGGAATTTTAGGGGCAATTTAGAGACATTTTGACAGGAACTTTCCAAGCTGCATCTTACCTATTTTTTAAGTATTAAAGGGTACAATAAGCAAGAAAACAATGTTTCAATATTTTATAGCAAGTAACAGCAATAGTTACTTGTAAAATAATTACTTTCCAAACACAGCAATAAACAAAAAGGAAACACCTAAGTTAGAGAAACCAAGCCACTTCTTCAAGAGGGCCCTTTTAGCTCCTAAGGCAGAGTAAATTTTTAGGATTGATTAGGGGTCTTCCTACCTTTTGATAATGTTCTTTTCCAGGGAAATTATTGCAGTTGTTCTGTTAGCCTCCAATATCAAGCTCCAGCTCATATTTTATGGTTCTGCATTTCTGAGTAAGCAGCCCACATTGTTACACAGAGCCAATGGGGAGTAGGTAGAGCTCTTAAGACACTCTCTGGCCTGCCATAGCAAAAGCCAAGATCTTCCTCAAAAAGCATCCAGCCCCTAAAACACCATATCCTTGCCTCAAGCAGGAAGAAAATTCAACCTAAGTTGTCAGCTATGTCTTTGTCTCTTCGTGGAATAAGTCTTGTGTCTCCTTTCTGACATACTGGAGAACCAGAAAAGAGCCCTTAGGAAAACACACTTTAGAAAATTTGGAACAACTGGGTGATTTAACACCAAACAAGAGTCTGTGAAGATTCTCAGTCATCCAGGTGAGTTTATCTGGAAGTTGAGTCATGGCTACTGGACTTCTTTTTTGAGAGATAGAAAAGTTTCGCTGTTCATCCAAACAGCTTCATCGGTCTCTGTTTGGATGAACAGAAAAATGTTTCTATCTCTCAAAAAAGAAGTCCAGTAGCCATGACTCAACTTCCAGACCAAACAAGAGCTTTCTTATCTGGGTGCACTATAGCACTGTCTCCCTGGTCTACTCACCCTTACAGAAAACCAGGGCTGGATGTTCTGTGTCCCACTGGAATGGATTCCTGTCCTGCTGCTTTAGGATTAAAGGGATTGGGAGATTATAGAACAAAATGTCATGAGAGAAAGAAAGCCTTATGATCACTATATAAGGGCACCACTCATCATGTTGCTTTTGGCACTGATGTATTGTTTCCCTCCTGAGCAGACATTTACAGAGCGTTTTTTTTTTTTTGGGGGGGGGATACAAAATAGTTTTTTTCTATCTTTCCTAACCCAACTGTAAGAAATCCAGTTCTTTCTTTCCTAACCCAGCTGTAAGAAATCCAGAACGGTGCACTCAACAGTGTACAAGCAAACTAGAGATGGGCTAAAAATTAATTTTTTCATTTTGTTTTTCATTTTTCTTTCGCTTCATAACAAAATGAAAAATGAACTGATTTTTTAAAAAACCGAAATGAAACAAAATGAAAAATATTGGTTCATTTTGTTTCGTTTTCAGTTCCCCCAATCAGGTGATGATGGCCGCAGCAGCCGCTTGCTTCAGGGGCTAAAAAAAATTAAAAACCACGCACCATTCCCCCCCAACACATCCAAAAAACATGTGCTTTTAAAATACCTAAACAAAGTTAAACAAATAAAACACATAAAAACACATAAAACACAATATGAAAAACAAAACAAATAGAAAAATGGAATGATTTTTTTTAAAAAATCATTTTTTTAAAAAAAATCATTTCATATGAAATGAAAAAAGAAAAATGAAACAAAAAACCCAAAACAAAACACCATTTTATCATTTTGTGCCCATCTCTAAAGCAAACTCTCTGTGAAGATTATCAGTCATCCAGGTGAGTTTATCTGGAAGTTGAGTCATGGCTACTGGACTTCTTTTTTTGAGAGATAGATAGCAAACTAAAGCAAACGTTTCACAACAGCTAAATCACAACTTACAAAATGACAGTCCACTTGGCACTAGCCTGCTGAAGTACTGAGACCAGCCCTTTTGTGTTATAGAAAGTACACCAAAAAGTAACAGAAATAGTACTTAATGTTGCAACAATAGTTTAAAAATATTTTTTCAGTTGTCTTCCAGTGTGACTGTTACCGGCTTGTTTTACAAGGGCTGTGTGTGCTGTGTGGCAAGGTAGCTGCTTATAACACTTGGAAGTAAGAAAAAAATAACTATTATGAAGAGTGAGAAACTTCTAAGAATTAAAACAGCAACAATATTGGAAAGGTAACAAATTCTGAAGGACTCTTGGAATAGTATCTGCATTTAAGTATATTTCAAACATAGATTTCCATGACGTGGAAAACCAACAGCTTGACCTTTATTGTCCAGAGAAAGTGATGGTATTTTAATCCAAAGGAATGGACTGTAATTTCCCACCTCTCTGGCCTGTCTTCTTCCATCAGGAGAAGAATCACAAGAACAGACCCACAGGCTGCAAGTTCCTTACCCTTCACAGAAATGCCAAGTGTGTGCACAGGCAAAGCAAGGCCATGAGAGAAGGAAAAAATCTTAGAAGTCTGTCTCTAGAGCTGCAAACTTGATTCTGACAAACCTCAAATTTTTGAACTCAATCATCTTGATCTGGACTAATTTATACAGTAGTAGGTTCAGATCAAAGCAGATTCAGTTGAGGGGTGAAGTGAAGTAGATTTATAAGTTTTGTTTTGTGTCTGGAAGAGATATCCAACCAAGGGGAGCACAAATTACTGCACATTTATTTGTTTTTCTGGAAAAGGCAAACAAATTTTAACTATGGCTAGTCCACCTAACACTGATAGTTGCAGCCAAAAATGTGATAGCTTCACCCCCCACCTAGGGTCTAACCTGCCTTCAATTGTCATAGATCTCAGTGAAAATAAAATAAAAAGTTACAGACGTGCTGGATTTTGTGTTGGAAGGCTTACAAACTCATTGGATCCAGCTCACAAATCGTGCTGCATGACGTATGGATTGCCCCGTGTCAAATCAGATACATTCTGAATCCCTGAATTGGATTCCACCTTGGATCAGGGGGATCCTTCCCTTTTCTAACTTCAAATCCAGTTACACAATAGACCGAGGGACTGGTATTGGGACAGCCAGCTGCTTCCATTCATCATCATTACAGAGCTTTCCCCACCTCGTTTATCTGAGGAGGCCAGAATGTAATGGGTTATTGCTTCTCTGGCATAGTTTGATCTTTAGGCTCCAACATGATTAAAAGGAAGAGTTCTTGGATTTGCAAGACTAGAAGGAACTGGTAGGCATGATAGCAAATTGTGAACTGGAGAAAATGCTTGTAGGTTAGGTGAACAGCAAAGTGAAAATGGGCACTGTGAAGAGTTAGCATTACAAGATGTCTTCTCTTCAAAGGAGGTGAAAAATGGACTGGGTAGTGATCATTTTGAAAATCTTGATAAATATGTATGAGTTCACATTTCTAAGGTAAGGACTTGGCTACCCTCAGTTTTGGGAATGATGACTGGGAGGAAATCTAGCCCACCATAATGAGGAAGAGCTCTTTGGCTCCTTGGTAAGTAGATGGAGATTTCTGCCTGACTGACAAGGGATGGATGAGGGAATGCAGACGGTGAAAGGTGACAGTGTATGGCTGCTGCTACAGGGTTAGAAGGATTTAGATGGTGCGAATGAAGTTTAGCACCAGGGGGACTCAATTTGGTTGTGGTGGTGTTGACAAGGATGTTGGTACAAATGCCATAGGTGGTTACCCTGTGTTGTTTTTCTGAAGTAACTGGAATGGACTCAAGCGGCTGAATGAGAGAGTCCAATGGTAAAAACTTCTCTGTCCCAGAGGACATTATAGAGTCTGACCTCCCAATTTCTTCAAAGATTCTCAGGTGGACGATGAAGAGAAACAGAGAGGAATGGAATCAGAATGGGCAGACCACACCCTAGAAACAGGTGGAGCTCTCACCAAAACGCCTCAGCTAAGCTCTGGAAACTTCCAAGATGGACTACACGCATGCAGTTAGTCCGCTCGTGTGCGTTCACAGAGGCCACAAAGAAGAAACACGCTCCCTTTTTCCTTTTCCCTCTCTGCCTCACTTTTGATACTTTTTGTTCATGCTGAGGAAACAGTTTTAATCATTCCTGATTCAAGGTGTTAACTGATTGGCAATCCTGCCGTTACAAACACACTTTTCACAGTCCATTGCCTTCTATTCACAGCTGCAATGATTTAAGGTTCTCCTTGCTTTGTTTCTTTATTTCCATCACCATTGGCGGCCATGTTCCTTTCCCCATTGCTTCCCTCAGACCTCAGCTAGATGTTATAAAAACCTTTAAAGGATTTGGAAAGCAACCACCCTGTGGTGGTCTTAAACCAAACATGAGCCAATCACTCTCCAAAGGAGAACCATCTTTACTTAAACAAACCATTATTGGCTCATCACCTGTCTTTGTAAAATCCCTCCCTCCCCAATTTTCTTTCCCCCCCTGCTATTACCTCATGGGATTAACTTTTATCTCTAATCTCTGCTCTGGCCAACTGTCAGGGAGCCTAAAAGCTTCCTGTCTTTTAATCCATGTGCAATAATACTCCCATAACTGTGAAACAACAAGGAAGGAAGAGCAATCCACACACAGTGACCATCCAAAACAGACCTGAGAGGTCCTTACCTGAGAGGAGGAACAGCAGTCACATTTCTGTGTTGTGCTGTATCATTCACTCAGTTACTCTAACAGCAAATTTATACCCTTCATGAAGCCAAGCGGCAGCATCCATACATCGGAGGGAGGTACAATGGACCCTCATATAACAAACAGTTTGCATAACATAAAATCTGTACAACAGATTTTCCTGAGCTCCTTGTCCTCTGAAGATGCTGGCCACAGAGTCTGGCAAAACGTCAGGGAGAAAAATGTCCAGAACACAGCCAAGCAGCCCGAGAAACTCAACAGCTATTAAGTGAGATATTTAACAGTGATTTTGCACATCAAACAGAGGTTTGAATCTAGGCCTCCTGACTCCTAGTACATCATGCTCATCACACTGCATCTTATAAAGTGAGCACACACAGGGAGCTCACACTTCATTCTGACATGAGAGACATGGAAAGAAGGAGATCTTGAAAGGGATGCACTTGTAACTAAGAGTAGCAATTGACATACACTCAATTTAGTGACCTTAAAACAACAATTAATGAAATTATATTACCCGAAAACTAGGTTAAAAAAAAAACCCTACAACATTAATTCTCTCTCTCATTCTTTAGCAATCCGTCTGAAAACTAGAACAATTACTAGCAGAATATAGTGGCTTCCATGAAAAGCAACCCTATTGTCTGCAAACAAATGGATTATTATCACAGACGAGTTTCAGAGTGGCTGTTAGTTGATCTTGGCAGTTATGTATTGTGGCATGTTAAGCTACTAGCTGTCAAAAAGACCCCTATCCATCTGCTTTGAATGTCTTGTCTACTGGATCCAGCTGTTGTAGTTTGGAAGTCACTAGAGGCCAGCAGTGAATTACTTTTAATTAATTATTTTGTCAGTAGCAAAGACCAGTGCTACTTTTTGAGTGCAACTGTAACTTTTCAGTTACATTTATATTTATATTTATGGGGATGCGATGTTACTAAAGCAAAGGTGTGCCACTTGTATACTGCCCAATAGCACCTGAAGAACACTCTGGGTGATTTACAATTAATTATGCAGGCTACACCTTTCGCTCCACCCAGCAAACTGAGTTATCAATTGAATAACCTCAGAAGGATGAAAGGCAGAGTCAACCTTGAGTTGGCTACTTGAGGACTGTGCTCCTCAAGACCAGAGGAAGAATATTTCAGGGTTCTACTACTAGCTTATAGAGAGACATAGGCTGATACTTCATGTCCATCTCATCGCTGTTCGCTGTCTCGCTTGGGACTGGTACAAAGTAATCAAACCGCATGTCCATTGCGGGACGAGGGGAGTTTGTCCCAACCATGACCCCTGAACTGCGATTTAAGTGGGATGAGAGATTCCCTTCCCTGGCCTCAGGAATCTGCTCATCACGCTTCTCGTTCCGAGAGAAGTGGCTGTGAGGTAAGGCTCGTCACGCAACGTGCCATTCTCCATCTAGTGGCAGGAGTGCGAAGTGCCATTCGCCAGTACATTCCCTATGGAGTCAGTAATGCAGTGCAGAGAGATTAAAAGACAAATGCCTCAAACTTAGCTCCGTGACACATTGAAGGCAAGGCTTTGGAAAATCAAAATATTGAAAAACGGAAGGTTGGGGGCGAAAACAAAATGGAGAACAAAGGCATGGAATTTCACATCTCATCACGGACCGAGGATGTGTGGTAACAGTCATGCTGGTAACATCCATCATGCCCGTGCGTATACGGGAACAGGGACAGAACCGGAAGAAGACCACGTGACTGTGACCGACATCAACATGCAACGAACCTTCTCCTGGGATGAGAATGGAGATGAAGTAACCGTCTTAGGCTCCTCTTGTGTGCTGAGTCAAGGTTATTAAAAGTGATGATGGGTTGAATGGGTGAAAACTGCATTTTCTACCACAGGTCCATGTCTGGTAGCATTCAGATTATGCTTTTAAACTCTAGTTCAGTCTGAAAAGGCATTTGAGTCCTTCAGAGTCATGTTTTGTTGGTTCATGGAATTCACATTAACCAACACCAGAAGACCATGACCTACTTTCCATCATTTTTACAACTGGATGAAGATTAGTAGGAGCCCCGTGGCGCAGTGGTTAAATGCCTGTACTGCAAGTAAAACTGTGCTCACGACCTGGGTTCAATCCCCGGTAGCAGGCTCAAGGTTCACTCAGCCTTCCATCCTTCCGAGGTCGGTAAAATGAGTACCCAGCTTGCTGGGGGGGCAATGTGTAGCCTGCACTCTGTAATTAAAATTGTAAACCGCCCAGAGACTACTTGTAGTAGTATGGGGCGGTATATAAGCAGAACACTTAGAGATATCTATTCCACTAGTTTTGAGAACAAAGAAAACTAAGAATTTTTTTAAAGGCCTACAACTATAACTAACTACTTTTGAATCCTTGAACAGCTTGACTAATTAGTTTTCAAAAATAAAATAAAACATACAAAACCTTCCCAACATAGATCACTCCAACACACCAAAAAAGAATCTGAATAACATGGAATTACACAATTCCGCATGCAACTCAGGGCACATCTTGATCTCTACTGCATTGGATGAACATGCAAAGCTGCTTAACACTCAGGCCGCGGGTTCATGTAAATAACTACTGTATTATCTTCTCTCTAACAACAGATAACCTGACAATCTGTTCCCTAAACTGTTTTAATTGGAGATGTCAGGGAGTGAAGCTAGTCTTAAGCGTTGGAGGATAATCATTATTTTCTCCTGCATTCAATATCTTGAAAAATAATATTAATGTCATATAATTTTTCCACTCTGTGCACAAAGAAACCTGTGATTGTTGTTGGGCTTTTCTCAAGAGTTTGCTCTTATTTATTATATTTTTATACTGCCCGTCTTCTGGACGGAACTCTGAGCGGTTTACACTTAAACAACAGAAAATACAAAAGGAGAAAGTACCAATAAAATAGGAGGGGCAATACCCTCCACAAAAGATGACGCGGTCGGCAGAAAAATATATAAATAAAATTAAAGAAAAAGGTCGCCATATGCCTCTTTAAAAAGGTGGGTTTTCAAGGCCGGGACTGTGCTAGGCACAGCTCACTAGGGAGATGATTCCACAACGTGGGGCCCACCACAGAGAAGGTGCGGTTATGCGTGAGCGATTTCCATGCCTCCCTGGGTGTGGCCACCCTGAGTGAGCGCGCCTGCGCCATTCTCGTGGGCCTGACCCCAGCTGACCTCTGGGAGATACGCTCCGACAAGTACTCTGGTCCCAAGCCATGGAGGGTTTTGAAAATCACAATCAGGACCTTGAACCTTATCTGGAGGACAACGGGTAGCCAATGCAGGCAAGCCAGTTCAAACAAAAACCGCATTCTCACCAAACCCCACTTGGTCTTCTGTAGACAGCGGTACACAACTAGGGATTTACCAGAGTTTCTTTTACTATTGCCACAGGCTGCCTTGAAAAATTTTCAGCCCTCCCCCCATGATCAGAGTGAGACACTGAACCCCATTTTTCCTTTCTGAAGCCAGTTGGGCAGATTGGGAGACTGGCTGGCACAGAATGATGCAAATGACATCTCTAAATGGACCATGGATATGTTGTTTTAAGTTGAGTGAAACCTTACACAAGTTCTTGTTCATGGAAGCAAAGTATTTTGAGTCCTTGATTAGAAGGAAGGTCACAAAGGCCTGGTGTACTATAAAGACAGAGATGTGAACCTGGAAAAAATCATATTCACACTAAGGTAAAGGTAAAGGTTCACCCGCCCCCGCACATGCGTGCTAGTTGTGTCTGACTCTGGGGGCAGTGCTCCTCTCCATACTCAAGCCGAAGAGACAGTGTTGTGCAAGTCCATGGCCACATGGCCAGCATGGCTGCATGGAAACACTGTTTTACCTTCCCACTTTTTAATGGTGGTACCTGTTTATCCACCTGCATTTTACATGCTTTCAAACTGCTGGGTTGGTAGGAGCTGGGGTTATCAGCGGGAGCTTGCTCTGCTGCGTGGCACCTGGGATTCGAACCACTGAGCTGCCAACATTGCAGCTGACTCTTTCGGTGCCTTAGTCTGCTGAGCCACCACACCATGGCATATTATCTACACTACATATTATCTATTAATTGTAGCCGCAGTTAGAGTTACCACTAGTCAAACCAGATGACCGCCTAGAGCGCAAACCTGAGAGGGGTGCAAAACTGACCTGAGAGAGGCCAATTTTCCTATGATTTGTCTGTTTTTGAAATTTGATTTTTTTTTTGGGGGGGGCGCAAGTCATTAGTGTTGTCTAAGACACAAAAAGTCCTGGCATTGGCCCTGCCTGTAGCCTGCATAATTATATTGTAAACCACCCAGAGAGAGCTTTCAACAGCCACCAGAGCCTTCTAGGCTATGTTCCTACATAATGTCACCCAAAGTGTAGCCAGCAAGTCATCTCTAAGAAGCAGGGCCTTCTTCGTGGTGGTACTAGCCCTGTGGAACCAGCTTCTGGAGGAGCTGTGCTTGGCTCTTTCCTCGATGATGTTCAGGAGGCAACTGAAAACATAGCTTTTCAAGGAAGACCTCCACACTAATCCTTTGTTGACTGTATGCCTCTCTGCCCTGCTGTTACATAAAAATTCTCCCTGGTGGCATTTGGTTTTTATGCTGTCAACTGTTTAATTTTTTAAAAAAAAACATCTTATAATTTATTTACGTTCTTGTATATGCTTATTTTTTGTAAAATTCCCAGAATAGTGCATTGCACTAGAAATCAATGTATTATTGAAGGCTTTCACGGCTGGGATCTGATAGCTGTTGTGAGTTTTTCGGGATGCTTGGCCATGTTATGGAAGTTTTTCTTCCTGACGTTTTGCCAGACTCTGTGGCCGGCATCTTCAGAGTACAAGGAGCTCAGGGAACCAGGAGTTCTCTGTGTGCTCCCTGGTCAAATCATACCTATTTCCTAGTTCCCTGAACTCGTTGCCCTCTGAAGATGCCGGCCACAGAGTCTGATGAAACATCAGGAAGAAAAACATCCAGAACTTGGCCAAACAGCTCGAAAAACTCACAACAGTTAGCACTAGAAATCATTGGGCCCTTCATTCTGCCTTGTCTCTTAGGAATAGGAATAGGAAAAGTTACAGAGACAATAATGATCAACCCTGTAACCATCTGATCTAGGTTCACAGGGTTGACATTTTTGCAAATGTGGAACATTTCTTCATAGAGTTCATAGACAAGAAATGTTCCACAACAGCCATATGGTGGACAGGTTGCTAAAGTGTGCATCTTCTAAATCTCTGCTGTGATTTGCTAATAAAGGACAACATATATACAGCTGTATCGCACATACACATTCTCAAGTACGGGATTGTTTTGATTCAATGCAAGGAAATGCCTCTGATATCAAGAGATTTGAAAAATCTAAATAGACCAGATTAGCTCCCTTAAACTCACACGGGTTGATAACCTGCCGTGTCTTTTTGACCAGCATCTGCTCTTTTGTCAGAGTTCCCTTGTATCAATGTAAGGGCACATGTCTCAGTCAGCGGAGGACATGTAGCACCCGCAAGGCTTCTCAAGGATGAATACAATGGAATAATCATTCACCCCCAAGCTCTGAAGTATACTTACGTTGATTCCATGCTATGAAGATTTTTCACCCTCTGTTGAAAAATCACAGGTTAATTTAGCTACCAGGGACGATCAGCTTTCCAAAAGCCCAAGAAAGAAAATCATATTTACAAATATGTCAAATTCAATTTCAGGGTCTACAAGAAGAGTGCAGGGAGGGTGGGGTGGGAGGGTGTTCTAATAAAACATGAGGTTGCTTTCATTCTTTCCTTTCTTTGAACACATCCAACAAATCAAATTTTTCAGATCCAAAGCTTACCCTAGACATGGGCAGGAATAAGCAAGATAAAACTACATAGAAGTTCAGATAAAAATCGCCTGATGCATCACCACAGTTTGTAGCAATATTAATATATTTTTAAAGTGCTTAGATGAGGCATTACCATTTCTCTCTCTTATATTCAAATGGCATGGGGGATCTGAAAGGAAATGCTGTACGAACACATATGTACACAATGTCAACTGCAGTGGGAGAGCGTGAGCGTGATGGAAATCCTACACCAGGGGGTGTCCAAACTTTTTGCAAGGAGGGACAGATTTGGTGAGGCGAAAATGTGTGGGGGCCGACAATTCAGCCCATTTGGCCCCCAGACCAGACTTTGGACAAGCCTCTAGGACATACATGGTGGCATGGAGGATTCCAGGGGAGGGTAGGCTGGGCAGGTGGTTAGGGGGATGGACAGAGGCAGGGAGGGCAAGCAAACCATAAAACTGCAAGCTGATGTCTCCATCTGGTATGGGGAGGGGCAGCTGGTGGGGATGTGTGACAGGCTGAACTGGTGGGGAGAAGAGGCTGCGGGCCACTAAAAATTTGAAAACGGGCCACATTTGGCCCCCGGGCCTGACTTTGGACATGCCTGTACTACACTTATACAGCTGCGAGAAAGCCCCCCTCAACTCACCAGAACAGAACACCCCGCTTTGCCCAGTAATATCCTGGAAAGAAGGCAAAACAGGGCATACAGCAAGATTTCTAACTCTTAGTTATTTGAAGGACTTAACAATGGGAACAACAAAACAATGTCCCCTCCCACTGCTCTCTTCTTGAATTATACTGCCGAAATGAAGAGGCAACAAATGGAAGGACTATGAGTCCAGTTATGGTCTCATACAGGAAACATTAGAAGGTGAAAAAAATAAGAGAGATTCATGTGCTTCAGTTAGATCATTTGATGAAAGAATGGGAAAAGTGAAATGGCAGATGCCGGGTGTTGACAAAAGTTTGAGGACATTATAACTCAAGGGAAAGAAAGGGATAAGCCAATGAAAAGGGTGGTGACTAAGATTTTTAAGGTGTTTATTATTATTACTTTTATTTGTTTCATTTCATTTATAGGCCATCTTTCTCCTGATAAGAGGGCCCAAGGCAGCTCATGATATTAAAACAACAGAATTAAAAACATAGTGAGTTTAACATTAAAAGACAATTAAAATATTTGCTATTTAAAATACAGTTGAATAATTAAACACAAGATTTTAATTTTTAATTAAATGTAATCAAGTTTTTAAACATTAAAAGCTCTCTTAACTTGTTTGAGGCAGACAATCACCAAGAAGCTCTTAAAACATTAAAAGGGGTGGGGGAGAAAATTGGTTAAGGAATTAAGTACCAGCTCATGGAATTCTATATGGAAAAGGATAATTATAAAATTTATGCTTTTCAGAATAAAATAAAACTATTACAGATTGATATGGAGACGGTATTCAAAACATGTTAAACTACATATTATGAATTCTAAATATTCAAAAGTATCCTAGAAATGCATACAGTAAGCAGGTACCTATTTCCATATGCGATGGCAGCTTGAGGTAGTATCAAAAGTTTAGAAGTTAGAGAAAAGGGGGAAAATTGGTACTTATATTAATTTTAAGAGATATTTAAGTGGAAGGAAGGAAGGAAGAAAGGAAGGAAAGGAAAGGAAAAGAAAAAGAAAAAAGGGGGAAAGGAAAAAAAAGTTAATAATGAGTAGGGTAACAAGAGCCAAATTTTAGCGTGGTGGCTCAGCAGGCTAGAGCACTGAAAATGTCGGCTGCAAAGTCAGTAGCTTGGCGGTTTGAATCCCGGGTGCCACGCAGCAGAGTGAGCTCCCGCTGTTAACCCAAGCTCCTGCCAACCTAGCATGTCAATGCAAGTAGATAAATAGGTACCGCCGTAAGAAGTGGGAAGGTAAACAGTGTTTCCTGGCAGCTATGCTGGCCACGCGGCCATGGACTTGCCCAACACTGGCTCTTTTGGCTTGAAAACAGAGATGAGCAACACCCCTAGAGTCGGACACGACTGGCACATGTGCTGGGGGAACCTATCAACTGTTAGTTTTAATGTTGCCTTCTAGTGCTGCAAGATACCCCTCAATTCCCTGTTCTCAAACTGATTATGTCTTAATTGTACAAGCTTGTGCTTGTCTGCGTATATTAAAATAATGAACCTCTATAAAGCTCCTGCCAACCTAGTAGTTTGAAAGCATGTCAATGCAAGTAGATAAATCGATACCACCCTAAAAAGCAGGAAGGTAAAACAGTGTTTCCTTGCAGCCATACTGGCTATGGAATTGCAGAACACTGGGTCTTCAGTTTGAAAACTGAGATAAGCACTGCCCCTACAGTCGGACACAACTAGCACACATGTGGGGGGGGGGGGGAGACACACGGACCTTTACCTTTACCTTAACAAGAGCCAGATTAATGATTGCAAGAAATTGGACACCACAAAGTATCTTTAAGTTAAATGAATGGTATTATGAGGTCTGGGAAATTGGACTTAAAGGCAGATTGACAGGGGATATAAAACTTTAAAAGAGAATAAGTTTGTCAAAATATGACAAGACACTTTAAATTTTGCATTACTGAAAGACAAAAGCTGTATACCAGAACAAGTAATAACGCTATTTTGGAAGAGTTACGGGACATACAATCAAAACTTTGAATGGAACTACTTGTCCCAAAGATGGGTGCACTAATATAGTAAGATATATGTTTGGTGGGCTTTTACATGAGAACATAAGAACATAAGAAGAGCCATGCTGGATCAGGCCAAAGGCCCATCTAGTCCAGCTTCCTGTATCTCACAGTGGCCCCACCAGATGCGTTTGGGAGCGCATGAGACTAGATATCTGTCTTCTGATACCACTCCCCTGCATCTGGTCCTTGAAATAGCAGTTGTTGTTATTTTCTTACATTGTGCTTGAATGTTATTGAAATGTTTAGAAATATATAAATATGTAAAAAATGAAATGAAGATTTTACACACACACACCCCAAATTAGATAAATTTGCAGATTGGGGGGAAGAAAGACAAAACAACAACAACAACAACAACAACAACAACAACATTCCCTAGCTTTCAAATTCAGTTACCCTCTCAGAAGATGTAGCTGAGGGTGAAAAGACCAGGAGATGCCCACTTGTTTCTTGTCCCACGTGTAGCTTTTGTGCATGCCGCCTATTATTGGCTGCACTGAAAAGCTGGATGGGCTTCTGGCTTAATTCAGCAAAGCCCTAATTCGGTATGTAATTGTAAAACCCTGCCCTGATCAAGCAGGAATACAAGAAGTACTTTTTTTGGGGGGGGGGTAATATTAGCACATTGGTCCTTAACTCACAGCCCAAAGCTCCCTAAGTGAGGGGCACTGTGAAGGCCTCAGTGATTTGACACGTAGAGAGCTCCTTCAGCCAGCCTTACCTTTGGCTCATTTGCACATGGAAATTTCTGGCTGGGGGGTTGAGGGTGAAGATGTCCCCTTTCCATATAGAATAAAAGGAGAGAGGAGTCCTTGGAAAAGTCCCTGATGTTGGGAAAGATTGTAGGCAAAAGGAAAAGAGGACGACAGAGAACGAGATGGTTGGACGGTATCATCAATGCAACCAATATGGATTTGACCAAACTCCAGGAGGCAGTAGAACAGGCATGTCCAAACTTCGGCCCTCCTGATGTTTTGGACCACAACTCCCAGAATTCTAAGCCTGTATTTCCAATGGCAAAGGACTGTGGGAGTTGTGGTCCAAAACATCTGGAGGGCCGAAGTTTGGGCAAGCCTGCAGTAGAAAATAGGAAGGCCTGGAGAGCTCTGGTCCATGGGGTCATGAAGAGTCGGACACAACTGAATGACTGAACAACAACAAGTATAGGTGTGTGAAGTTCAGCGTTACCCAAACCCTCCAATCTCTAGACAAGAATGAGAAAGAAAATGTAGGGCATGGATTGAGAGGTGGGTGGAGAGAGAAAAGGAGCCTGCTTCCTCTAAATAATAAGCATGTCAAGATTTCTCACTTCTCCTATTTATAATATTTTCAGCAAAGATAAAAATACCAGAACATACTTGGAAGGGTGTGTGTGTCCTCCCCCATCTTTTGTCACCTCTCATGAAAACTTGGTTAATTAGTATTGCATTGAGTGATGGCCTTAGTGTACATGTGACAATATTCGCCCACACAACCGCTCACTGTGCCACAGAAGATCTTAATTAGAAACAGGTCTTCTGAACGCCAAGTCCTAACAGCCATCCAGGCATTTCTCGACTGGTTTTCATTTGCGGTTGCTGTGTAAAAGTCTGAGTAAGATATTATAAAGATTTCACGGCCAGGATGCCGAACTGGGTTTCAGAATCTAGATGCTTCACGACAAACCTCGCACTTCCTGGGATGACAAGAATCTGGTTCAAAGACCGAGAAAACTATTCCTGCCCTAGGACACATTTTCAGAAACAAGTGCGTGAGAAGCAGGTGGGTTCCAGGTGAATGTGTCTCTCAGATCTCTGATCCAACAGTAATACTTCCGGACAATCTATTTTAAAAAATCCACTGTGGTTTCCTATGTATTCAGCTATGTTACTGCTAAATTAGGGATGCCATATCCCGCCCCGCCCCCAATTCTTATTTTAAAGACCTGCATCGCAGGCAGGTAACTTGTAGTCCTCTTCTTGTATCTAATAAATGTTACCAGGAAAATGGGGAAAAGAATTTTATTTCAAGTTTTTTTTAAAGCACCAAAATTTTGCAACTTTCTTATGGTCAGAAAAGAATGCATTTGAGATCTAAAGCTAGTCAGGTTTTCCACCATCACTTCCAAGTAGTCACTGCTTGCTCCACCTTCATCACACCAAGAACCTCTTCTGTCTCTCCCTAGTTCTTGTTCCTAGTGCCCATCTTCAGAGCATATGAGTGGATGTGACCCATCAGCACCCCCTCCTATATATAGTACTTAGCAGGATCAGAGCACACACCCACACCCACACAGCTTCTTCCTTAGGCACCACCTCAGCTTCTTGGCTCAGGACAACTTTCATTAATGGTACAGCTTCATTTCCATCTGTCTTTTCTCCCATAGTCTCACAGGGCTGAATTATAATTAAACCTTTGATAGCCACTTGCCAACTTGTAGACCCAATTAACTTCACTGGAGTTGCCCAGAGTCCATTTTCTGTAAAGCAGGAGAGAGAGAGAGAGAGAGAGAGAGAGAGAGAGAGAGAGAGAGAGAGAGAGAGAGAGAGAGAGAGAGAGAGAGAGAGAGAGACAGAAAGCACCCCTCTTAGAGAAGGCCATCAACTCCAACCCCTGCTTGATGCAGGATTACGAACACAAGAATATCTGCCAGGTGATTGTCCACATTCCTCTTGAATGCCTCCAGTGTTGGAGCACTCGCCACCTCTTGAGGTCATGGGTTCCACTGCTGTACTGCTCTAACAGTTAGGACGTTTTTCCTTATTATCAGCCAAAAGCTGGATTCTCTTACCTTGAGATCATTGTTGCATGTCCTGCACTCTGGGACGATTGAGAACAGATCCTTCCCCTGCTCTGTTTAACAGCCCTTCAAATATTTGAAAATTGCTATCATCTCACCCCTCAGTCTTCTTTTCTCCAGGCTAAGCATCCCCAGATTGTCAATATATCCCCATAGGGCTTGGTTTTCAGACCCCTGATGATCCCTGTTGCCCTCCTTGGAACTTGTTCCAATTTGTCAGCATGTTTCTTGAAAAAACAGTGTCCAGAACCGGCCACAATGCTCAAGGTGAGGCCTAACCAGTGTTGAATGCGAGCATGTGTGTGTGTGTAAATAAAAGAACTCAGGCTCTACAGCTTTACTCCACCCATACTCTTCTTGGTCATGCATGTGATTTGCCTCTCCATTGCTGTGACAATGCCCAGGCTAACATAACCTTGGTCCAAGCACACTGCTGGTATCTTAATCCTGTGGCAAAAAAACAAGCAAACTGACTGAGAGTAAGCAACTTCCAGCATTTTCCTCTCTTGCAACTTCCCATTAGAGGTAGGCACGAAACAGAAAACTCATGGTTAGGGTTTGTCTCTTTCGGGCCCACCCTTGGTTCAGTTTGGTTCGGGTTCGTATGAATTATTTTAAAAATTGTACAAACCTGAACCAATCCGAACCAGTTCGGGTTGACTTACTGGGCCGCGGCGGAGTGGCTGCAGGGCGATCCTGGCCCCGGCAGCAAGGACTTTTTGAGGAGCTGGTCCCAAGCCAGCAACTCTTTTTTTCCCTTTAAGCACTGACCACGTGGCCCCTGGGGCTGGGTTGGCGCTGATTCTTTTTTTTTCTACACCCACCCTAGACCTCTACCCACAATATTCTGACAAAAACATTCCTTTTGCACTTCTCCCCCCGCCCCACGGCAGCCAATTGCATTTTCTTTTTTTTAACACCGGGGCGCTTTGGGTGTGTTGTGTGTGTGTGGGGGGATGGGTGGGTGGCAGCAACAGCTAACAAAACAAAGAACGAATAGCGAAATGGATTAAAAGTTCATTTCGTGCCCATCTCTACTTCCCACACATCCTCTTCCCAGTCCAGCGTTTTCCTTTTCCTTGGCCTGCCTCCTCCAGCTCTTTGTCATCAGCGCACTGTTTCTCCTTCTGCTGCATTTGCCTGATCCCAAGAAAACCTACCCTCCCACCAGTCTGCTGCTGAGATAACTTACATTCCCCCCAAATGACTGATACTTGTGTGCTGGAGCCAGACAGGTCACTAGGGGTGTGCACCTGTACCTCTTTCAAAAGGGACTTGAGTCTCATGGGGTAATTCTCTGGTATTTCCAGAGATTATAAGCAGAGCCATACAGCTGTACTGGGGGGGGGGACATTCCGGGAGTTGCAGTCCAAAAATACCTAGGTCACCCAAGGTTGGGAATCATTAGTATAGCACCAAGGAAGGGATCTGGATGCAGTTTTTCAATATTAGTTAATATTATGACTATCATCTTCCAGAAAGTTTGACAAGTCAATCTGGAAACAATTCCAAAAGGCAGAAAAACAGGAAGACAACCCCCCCCTTTAGCAAATAGTCTCTTTATCCCCACCCACCCCCAAATCCACAATGGTTTCTATGGACAAATGGGCCACAATGCAACCTAGAATTAAATGTCTTTAAGCTTCATAATGTGCCCAACTCAGCGCGGTGCGTTGCCAATGGTACATAAGGCACAGGAAAAAAATATTACTTTGAAGTCATTGCAGGCCAACATGGGTGGGAGGACATCATGTAATCGTCTGTAGCTGTCTTGCTAGCAGCCACATAAAAGGGAAGCTTAGAAACCCCAAAATGTTACCTAGAAAAATCTAAAGGTCCACCAGACCTTTTTAACTACCACCCACTTCAGCCAAAATTATTTGAAAGCCATAATTAATCCATGCTGTTTACACGTTACTCAACTTGCACACTGCCGATTTACCCAAGATACTTGGACTTGCTTTACTTGCCTGGTTATAGTCAGGCATTTCCTTCATCGATTTATACCTTAGCAGAAAAACTAAGGCCTTTGAAAGCCAAGCACACGGAGATTCAGACCAACTGATCAATTGATTCACTGATTTATTTAAATATTTCTAACCCATCTGCCTTTAGCACATCTCAGAGCAGGATACAATAAAGGAAATTCATTGTCTGCCTAATTTCAAACAAAGCCTATTAAAACACCTTTAAATAGTTCAATAATGCGGGCAAGATTAAAACAGACTGCAGATTAAACACCCAATCATTCATCACCAAATGCTTGGGTGAACAGCCAGGTTTTGACCGGATGCCAAAATAAAGACAATATTGGAGCTAACTTTGGTGAGAAATTCCCCAAATGATTCCAAAGCTGAGAAATTACCCTCCTGTATACACATAACAAACCACTCTCTCCTGAGGGACCTCTCCCCCAGTAGATCATAATGATCAGGGAAGTATTTCAGTGGGGAGAGAGTCAAATACCCAAATTCCAAACTCTTTAGATCTTTAATATTAGTTGTCAATAACCTGAACTGAGGTCTAGAAGAGCAAACATCACATGGATTCTCCCTGTCAGCATTCTAGCTGCTACATATGGCACCTGGTGCAGCATCTGGATTTTCTCAAGGGGTGTCCTGTTTATAGAGCATTTTGACAATCTAAACAGGATGTTACCAGCATGTGGATGTCTCTGGCCACTACAGGAAATATTATGGCTGGTGGGTCAAAAAAAGCTGGTCCCAGGCATTCCAGCTGCTGAATCCACCTAAGTGGATGGGGACAGGGATGGAGTCAAGAGTACCCCCAAGCTATGCACATGCTCCGCCATGGAGGAATCATATCCCAGTGCTCAGACACATTAACCACTAAACCAAAGAGACTCCATCTTGTTCAGAATGAGCTTGAGTGTACTGGCCTGCATCCAAGTCATCCCACCGATCTAGCACCTGCAGGGTGTCAAGTTAGTGGTTTCATACACATGTTGCGACTGCAGCAATGAAATAAAAAGACGCCTGCTTCTTGGGAGGAAAGCAATGGCAAACCTAGATAGCATCCTAAAGAGCAGAGACATCACTTTGCCAACTAAGGTCAGGATAGTCAAAGCTATGGTTTTTCCAGTAGTGATGTATGGAAGTGAAATTGATGCTTTTGAGCTGTGGTGCTGGAGGAGAGTCTTGAGAGTCCCCTGGACTGCAAGGAGATCAAACCTATCCATCCTGAAAGAAATCAACCACGAATGTTCACTGGAAGGACAGATTTTGAAGCTGAGGCTCCAGTACTTTGGCCACCTCATGAGGAGAGAGGACTCCTTGGAAAAGTCCCTGATGTTGGGAAAGATTGAAGGCAAAAGGAAAAGGGGACATCAGAGAATGAGATGGTTGGATGGTGTCATCGATGCAACCAATATGGATTTGACGAAACTCTGGGAGGCAGTGGAGGATAGGAAGGCCTGGCGAGCTCTGGTCCATGGGGTCACGAAGAGTCGGATACGACTGAACGACTGAACACACACACATGTTAAAGACCACGGGGGGGGGGACAAATAGTGCCCCCCAGGACCCAGGAGCTCAATTGCCAAGGAAGCTGAATGGAAATCCCTCAGTGTCACTCTGTGTAAACAACCCTGCAAATAAAAAGCTGGATGGAACATTGGAACCCAGACAGAGCCTTCTACTTCTGCTCTACAGGGCTGCTCTTGTTTAAGATGCTGGGGTCAATCAAAAGCCAATGAGAGATGTGGGAGATAACACAACAGCACACACCTGACTCTTCCCTTAAGCAGGTTACCGTCAAGGTGGCCAAGATTATTTCAGTCCCAAAATCAGAGCACAGATCAGCCTGAATGGGATCCAGATAATCAATAATTGGTTTCAAGAGAATTATACTGGCAGGGGAAGAATTCAATCTGTCATAAACTCCAAGATTTCAAGGCTTTCAAGAGAAGTCCATAATGTTCTTCAAGCCAATGATCCATTAACTTGACTAACACGTCCTCTTGGAAATCCTTCCCTGCTTGCTGTATTAATCCACTCATTAGTACCTCCATTCCACAATGGTTTAAAAACCAAGAGGACAACTGATTTCTCAAGACACGCGTACAGTTGTCTTCACATTAAACCAGCATTTCAGAAAGCTTCTTGGTGGCCAAAGGACAAGGTGTGCCGTGCACTATGGTTTAGCACATATGTGCATATCTGGGTTCACACACACAATCCAGACTGATACGGAGGGAAGACAATGGATTTTTGTGGTGAAATTTTAGTATTTCACGCATCGCTGTAACCTATATTACTGCTTTTGTGCCAGACAATATAAGAGGATCTCTAATTGTTGCTTGTACCCTCTTGAATATGGATTCTTTTTTATTTCTAAACAATGGCCTGATCTATTTTGCATTTACTCCCTGTCTTTATTTTGGCAGACTGCTAAAAAGCAAGAGAGAGAGGAGAGAGAATGAGCAGGAGAGGAGCTTACACCTGCATTTTGTAATAGACATGCAAATATCAAGCCCAGCTTCTCTTAAATTACATTCTATTTAAATATGTCTCTCCTCCACTCTTTATCTCCCATAAAATACATTTGCAAGTCATCTCTTGCCTTGCGGGATAGGACCCACTCCCCAGGAAGTGCAATAGGTTGCCTCCTCAGCACCAAGAGATAAGAGGAGCAATTTTGCTTTCGGGGATCACCTCAGGCATTATTGGCCATCCTGGATGAAATCTGGAAGTTCCGGACGTGTGTGCATGTTAAGCAGTAATTTGAATATTACCTATGGCATGCCTTCAGCACAGCTACCACACATTCCAACAGATGTTGGCAATTGTTGTTGCTAAGCCTACACCATCCTGTACTGCAGCTAAAACTGTGCTCACAACCTAGGGTTCAATCCCAACTAGCAGGCTCATGGTTAACTCAGCCTTCCATCCTTCCGAGGTCGGTAAAATGAGTATCCAGCTTGTTGGGGGAGGGCAATGTGTAGCCTGCATGCTGTAATTAAAACAACAACAACCTGTAAACCGCCCAGGGACTACTTGAAGTGGTATGGGGGGTATATAAGCAGAACACTTTTTAAAGAAGTGAGAGGGAAAAACAAGGAGGTTACCTCAAAGCTCTGGAAGTTGAGTCATGGCTACTGGACTTCTTTTTTGAGAGATAGAAACGTTTCGCTGTTCATCCAAACAGCTTCATCGCCCATTCCTTACATGGCTGGAGTGTCGGAGAAGCTTAAAATGATTTTTGGCAAAGAGACTGATGAAGCTGTTTGGATGAACAGCGAAACGTTTCTATCTCTCAAAAAAGAAGTCCAGTAGCCATGACTCAACTTCCAGATAAACGCACCTGGATGACTGAGAATCTTCACAGACATATTACCTCAAAGCTACATGAAAAGACTGTGTTGAACTGCCGTATCTCCTCAGAGTTGCATGCAAACTGCAATTTGATTTTGTTTTTCCCCTTTGGCCTGTTTCCATGCCCCCTTGACTTTGAGGATAACAGGGATTTTAACACAGAGAGAGGGGCACACGCCTAGGAAAACACACACACAAATATCAAGACACCCCTCATAATCTAGTTGTTTTCCGTTTCTCATTTGTTTGCTTTTCATGATATCATCTATGTACGCAGGGTGCTTTCCAACAGGCATAAATATAACGGTAGGGGCCATGTGGAAGAAATGTTATAAAATGTGCACTTAAAGTTTGACCACAGACCCAGAAGCAAGGGATAAAGAAGAAGGGACAGAAAAGGCAACAATGACATAGGGCCCTTTCTTGTATCACCTCCTGTGTTCAAACCCATGTTATGTTGAAGTTCAAGGGTTTGACTGGGAACACAACTTTCAAATTTTCACTCAGCCGTCATGTTTACGAGGAGGAGATGACAGACCAATCATTACATCATAGGCTTGTTGTGAGGGGAAAATGTGAAGGCAGGAAGCATCTATGGTACTTGAAGGCCCAGGACAGAAAAGAAAGCATCAACGAAAGGAAGGAAGGAAGGAAGGCAGATTCTAAGTTTAGCAGTACAAAATGAAAGGGAAATATTTTCATGCAGACAGAAATACACAGGCAAATATCTTATTAACCATTCTCCTGTCCTTTAAGTGATCTCTTTGACTCATTTCATTCAATGTGAGGGGGCAAAACCCACAGGGGCAAAAAATTAAACTCATTTGAAGACCGACATACCAAATGCTATATTATTATTATTATTATTATTATTATTATTATTATTATTATTATTATTATTATTATTATTATTATTATTATTATTATTATTATCATCATCATCATCATCATCATCATCATCATCATCATCATCATCATCATCATCACACAGCTAACTACGCTGGATTTTGTATTACCAAACACTAGTCGATTGCTTCCCAAGCTTTTAGGAGTATGTGATAATATCAGGGAATTATGCGAGCAGATCCCAGTAAGGCGGCTTTCTGCAGCTGACTGGTGGTGACTTTGTCAACTCCAATTTCTTCTAAATACTTGCTTAGCTCTTTTGGCACTGCACCCAGCATGCCGATTACCACTGGGACCACCTGTACCGGTTTATGCCAGAGTCTCTGAAGTTCAATTTTCAGATCCTGATATCGGGTAATTTTTACAAGTTGTTTCTCGGTGACTCTACTATCACCTGGTATAGCAACATCAATGATCCACACTTTTCTCTTCTCCACAATCACAATATCTGGGATATTGTGCTCCAAAACTCTGTCTGTCTGTATTCGAAAGTCCCAAAGTAATTTTGCATGCTCTATTATTATTATTATTATTATTATTATTATTATTATTATTATTATTATTATTATTATTATTATTATAAATAGGAGGAGGAGGAGGAGGAGGAGGAGGAGGAGGAGGAGGAGGAGGAGGAGGAGGAAGAAGAAGAAGAAGAAGAAGAAGAAGAAGAAGAAGAAGAAGAAGAAGAAGAAGAAGAAGAAGAAGAAGTATTTAGTATTTAGAAGAAACTGGAGTTGACAGAATCACCATCAGTCAGCTGCAGAAAGCCGCCTTACTGGGATCTGCTCGCATAATTTGCCGATACATCATATAGTCCTAAACACTTGGGAAACATTTGACTAGTGATTTGTAATACAAAATCCAGCATAGTCATCTTGTCTGCTGTGTGATACTTTAATAATAATAATAATAATAATAATAATAATAATAATAATAATAATAATAATAATAATAATAATAATAATAATAATAATAATAATAATAATTACTTCAAAGTTTGTAGGAAGGCACTGGGTTTCTCAAGTGAAAGTAGTGGCAAGAAGAGGCTGACTTTACAGCAGTTTGCAATATTGCATATTCTCCTTTCTTTTTTCTGCCGGGGAGGGGAGGCAAACACAATTTTCTACTGCTTTACAGAGAGATCCACTATGCAGCCTCAGAAAACTTGGCAACCTGTAAATGTGCCCAGTCGAAAATTACTAACAGCTGGAGATGACAGTTGTTTTAACAGCTGAGCTGACAGGATTAATTTAAATGCACTGAAATCAAAAGTAGATAACACCTGTTTAGTCTTCCAGGGCCATTCGACAAGGTAGGCCAAAGAGTGTGTGGGGGGGGGGAGTAACGGAGCCAGAATATTTTCCTCTTATTCTCTTTCCTTCGTTCTCTCTCTTTGTGCATATTTCTGAAGGGCAGGAGGACTTCAGAAAAAAAATCATAGATCCTGAAAAGAGAAAGGACCGGGGAAGGAGTGGGCATGGGACACTGCCAAACAACAAAGCCACCTATCACTGTTGGCTTTGAACATCTGGTTCCCATTGTGCTCCTCCTCCTCCTCTCTCTCTCTCTCTCTCTCTATCCCTCCTCCACCTTGTCCAAGGTCTCTGACCCAAACCCAAGAATGGCTGGAGATCAATGAATTTCAAAGCCCAAGCTTCTCTCACTCGGGCATTGCAGCAATCCTCCTGGGTTAATTAATGTATTCTCTTTGAGCTGGATGGTGTTCAAGGGCTCTTCCCCACCCTCATGCTGCTCCCTCCCTCCCTCCTTCCCAGCTCCGGGATCCAAACTAAGAAGCCACCAGCCAGTTGTAGTTCGGATAAAAAGGTGAGCTCTTGGCATAGTTCACACACCATGGTAAAATTATCTCATCGGCGATCACATTTTTCTTGTTAAAGCTTTGTAACAAATCAATCATCAACTAACTTTGTTAAAATAAACAAATAAGGCAGTCTAAACCTCGATTGGATGTCCCCCCCCCCTCAATAGGAGAAGAGCAGTAATATATAACAGTTAATAAGGCTGCTGCTGCTGTTGATAATGCAAAACCAAGCTGCTGCAAAGGCAAAATACTAGAGAAGTAAGGAGAGTATTTTGGGAAAACGGCAGGGAGGATGAAGGCTAAAGTTGGAGGAGGGAACATATGTTCTAAAATGTCTGTGAAGATTCTCAGTCATCCAGGTGAGTTTATCTGGAAGTTGAGTCATGGCTACTGGACTTCTTTTTTGAGAGATAGAAACGTTTCGCTGCTCAGCCAGACTGATGAAGCTGTTTGGATGAGCAGCAAAATGTTTCTACCTCTCAAAAAAGAAGTCCAGTTGCCATGACTCAACTTCCAGATATGTTCTAAAATGTTGGAAAGGAAATGACCTACTGAGAATATAGGCTGCCATAGTCCATACCCTTCCAAGAGGGTCTCTTCTAGATTTGCAGAAGAGCATCTGGGATTTACAACAGTACTTTAGATAGAAATCAATAGGTCTGAATTAATATGCTGTGTGGTTTTAATATTTATATACTGAATTAATAGATCAGTTCCACTTGTGGTTAACAAATAGATTTATGCCTCCTTAGATGACAGAATCATACAATCATGAAGCTGGAAGAGGCCTAGAAGGAATACAAATGTATGTAGTAATACAAATCAAAGGATATCTGCCAGGGGGATGTCTATATTTCTCTTCAGTGCCTCCAGTGCTGGAGCACTCACTAAATCTTGAGGGAGTTCATTCCACTGCCTTACTGCTCTAACCCCTAGGAAATTTTTCCTGATATCTGACCAAAATCTGGCTTCCTGTAACCTGAGCCCATTGTTGTGTGTCTTGACTCTCTGCCAGATGGGCAGTATAAAAATCCAATCCAATCCAATCCAATCCAATCCAATCCAATCCAATAAATAAATAAATAAATAAATAAATAAATAAATAAATAAATAAATAAATAAATAAATAGAATGAATGAATGAATGAAGGAATGAACGAGAACTGATCCTATCTCTCCTCTGTATGACAGCCTTTCAAATATTTGAAAAAGCAAAGCAAAAAAGTGTTCTGCTTATATGCGGCTCCATACCACTTCAAGTAGTCTCTGGGTGGTTTACAGTTTACAGTTTTTAATTACAGTATGCAGGGTACACATCCCCCCCCCCCCCCCAGCAAGCTGGGTACTCATTTTACCAACCTCAGAAGGATGGAAGGCTGAGTCGACCATGAGCCTGCTACCTGGGATTGAACCCTAGGTCGTGAGCACAGTTTTACCTGCAGTACAGGCACTTAACCACTGCGCCATGGGGCTCACCCCTCTTTTCAGAACACCTCAGTCCTCTTTTCAAAATATTATGCATGCCAAGTTTTTTTCAGACTTTTCTCACAGGCCTTGGTTTCCAACCCCCTGACCATTTTTGTTGCCCTCCTCTGAACTTGTTCTAATTTGTCAGCATCTTTCTTCAAGTGTGGTGTTCTGAACTGGATGGAGGACTCAAAATGAGACCTAACCAGTGCTGAATAAAGAGGGACTAGAACCTTGCAGGAGGTGCTTAGTTGTTTCTGTGACTTTCAAGAGAAAGGGGTTAGGGCTGCTAGTGATGGCCGAGGTTCTTTTTCTTAATCCCGTTAGACCGGTTATGGTGTGATTTAAAAAAAAAAACACATTATTTGTTGATGAGCCCTGGAACCATTCCCCAGACTTAGAAAAACTAGTCACTTGTGAAATGTTATAAATTGAATGATACAAATTCTTTGTCTTCAGGTTAAAATATGTATGCTTCAAGAATGTTTTAGATCAGAAGCAGAGAACATTTGGCCATTCAGCTATTTTTGCCTATAATCTCAATGAACTCTACCCAACATAGCCAATGGTAAGATTATGGGAATTGTTACCCCAAGTATCTAGATGACTAGATTGAGGTCCAATTTAGATGGACCTCAATCAATCATCTTTGGACTCTGTTCTTCCAGTAATATAGGACACTGCCTAACATCCAACTGTACTATTTGTCTATCTTACCCATTTGAAATAGGAATGACTAGATTTTAATGGTGAGAACTTCAGATTGAGAGGCTGTCAAACTCACCTGACCTGTCTGGGTCATCTGCTGACATCTGGCACATTTACTTTCAAGATCAAAGGTCAAAGGCCAACACAGGTCGCTTCAACAAAAGCATAAGGTAACTCACTCCATATGCACAACGAATACTAGCAGCTCAACTGCCCAGTGTAAAGCACTACATCCAAACCCCTTTATGGGGCATAATCTGCTGAATCTGCTGTTAGACCACCAGGCACACCATCATCTGCTCTGACTGATGTCCTCCTGAGAACTATTCAAATATTTAAAGAGGGCTGTCATGTTATCTCTCAGTCTTCTCCAGGCACAACCTACCCAAATTCCAAAGTCTGGGAGGAGCAACAGAGAAGATCCTTTCCCATGTCCTAACACACCTGTGAAGGTGGAGGGACTGACATAAAGGCCTCCGCTGATGATCTTAACACCCAGGTAGGCTCATAAAGGGAGACCTATGTTCTGAATCTCAGTAGATGTTGACATTAATGACGCCAAACCTCATGGAAGTCCTGCTGTTTGTTTCAAATCATGTGGCAAAGTCCAAAGCACACAGAAGTTGACCTGTCTATGGCTAGAATACTCCCTGTTCATAGATTTCATGGCTGGGAGGTGCCTTGTGTGATTAAAAATGGTGGCTGGCTGTAACATATCAAGTGGGATATATTTCTTGGATAACTTTTTAAGATACAGTGGTACCCCGGGTTACAAATGATCCGGGTTACATAATTTCCGGGTCACATAACAAAGTCCTTGGGAAACAATACATCCATTTACACATTTTTATGTAAAAAAAAACCTGGTTTACACATTTTCCTGAAGGACGTCATTTCCCAGGATGCATTGCATCCCATTCGGATCTGATTTACAATTTCTGGCTTATGAAGATTTGTGCAGAACAGAACAGCACCATAAACTGAGGTACCACTGTACAGGTATTGGCATGTTGTACTGTTACGCACAGCTTTTCCAATATAGCTATAAAGGCTCACTTAGATTGCAGTCTTTAGGTGAAGGGAGCTTTACGATATCAGCCATAATGAGAGATTTCAATCATCCCAAAAGCCCTGCTGTTTAACTGTGGTTTTGTATATGTGGTGTTGTTCAGTTTTGGTAGGATGTCTTGCATTTTTTTAAAAAAATTCCAGTGGTGTGAAAATATGGAGTAAGCAATCTTCCCTCTTTCTCCTTGATTTTGCCAGGTTTTTAAAATAATTTTGGACAAAACTCCTTCCCCTTGGAAACAGCAAGAGGGAATTCATTTAGATTACTCCATATGTTCTATGTTTAGACCACAAGCCTAATCTAAATCCCTTCTTTTCAATCCTGGCAGCACTTATTAGAGCGAAAAGGGACTGTTTTATCTTGCATCACAATTCGTATGTGCTATATTCTTCTGTCCATGAATTCAAAGTTCAGGTCCAAACTGTCCTGATCCACTGTGGAAAAACTTTTCAGGGGCCAGGATGACCCAGAAAAGAATATTCTAGTCAATTCACCTGTACAATTTTCCATTCCTACCTGTGGCTCCTTTGATCACATCACTACGCCTTTAAATGCAGAAGCCACTACTGAAGTTATCAAGGATGAAGTCAATTCAGTGCCTGGATGAGAGGCTACAGTAACCCCCCCCCCGCCTATCGTGGGGGTTAGGGACCCACCCAACCCGCGATGCTTGAAAATCTGTGATATGTGGAAGTGGGTCAGGTGGGGCCTGGGGGTGGTGTGGTGCGATGGAATTGCTCCCCGCCACCCCCACGCGGCTCTGAGGCTTCTCGGAGGGACCCAGGGGCAGCGCGGGGTGATGCGATTGCTCGCCGCTTCCCCCTGCGCGGCTCCGAGGCTTCTCGGTGGAGCGCGGGGGCGGAGCGGGGCAATGCAATTGCCCCCGGCGCCCCCCTCGCGGCTCCGAGGCTTCTTGGAGGGGCCCGGCAGCAGCGTGGGGTGATGCGATCGCTCCCCGGCGCCCCCCGTGCAGCTTTGAGGCTTCTCGGAGGGACACGGGGGCGGCACGGGGCGATGCGATTGCTGCCACCCCCGAGTGGCCCCAAGGCGCAGGTACTGCGATCCCGCAATATAGTGGGACCACCGTACCTGAAGCGCAAAATGGCAGGAGGTGACTGTACTAGTAATCCCAGATCTAATATGCTCAAATGTCTTAATGTTGGTTAGCTCAATTATTTAGGCATTTGGTTTGAAGTAGAGATGGGCATGATAAAATTATTTGTTTCATTTTTCATTTTTTGTTTCATTCCCTAATGAAATGAAAAATGAACTGCCCCTTCAAAGAAAAACAAAAAAAAAAAATGAAAATTTTTGGTTTGTTCTGGTTTTTTTAAATATTTTTAAAAAAACTTTAAAAACTCTGCTCCATTCCCCCTAATACTCTCAATCGGGTGGGGAAATGGGGCAGGGTTTTAAAACTTTATTTTGCCGCTGAAGACCCATGCACCAGCTGATTGGGCCGTGCTTCGATGGCAAAAAAAGTTTTAAAAGCCCCTGCTTCCCCCCACAACGTGCCCGATCAGGTGGGGGGAAGCGTGTGCTTTTAAAACTTCTTTTTTAGTCCCTGAAGCAAGCACCAGTCAGCTGCCACACGGGGCTTGCTTTGGGAACTAAAAAAAAGTTTTAAAAGCCCCTGCTTTCCTCCCAAATGCACCCAATCAGGTGTGGGAAAGCATGGGCATTTAAAGCTTTTTTTAGTCCCCTAAGCAAGCACCAATCAGCTCGAACACGGGGCTTGCTTTGGGGACTAATAAAAAGTTTTAAAAGCCCCTGCTTTCCTCCCAAATACACCCAATCAGGTGGGGGAAAGCGCGGTCTTTTAAAGCTTTTTTTTAGTCCCCTAAGCAAGCACCAATCAGCTGGAACAAGGGGCTTGCTTTGGGGACTAATAAAAAGTTTTAAAAGCCCCAGCTTTCCTCTCAAATACACCCAATCAGGTGGGGGAAAGTGCGGGCCTTTCAAGCTTTTTTTTAGTCCCCTAAGCAAGCACCAATCAGCTGGAACACGGGGCTTGCTTTGGGGACTAATAACAAGTTTTAAAACCCTGTGCTTCCCCCCAACACATAAAACAAAGGTAAAAGACACAACACACACACACACACACACACACACAATAGTTACATAAAACAAAAAATGAAAAATGAAACAAAATGGAAAATGAAATGATTTTTTAAAAATCATTTCAACCAAAATGAAACAAAATGAAGATAAACAAAATCAAAAATGAAATGAAATGCCATTTTGGCATTTCATGCCTGTCTCTAATATGGAGTTTGATTCCCTATGGTGCCCCCTTGACAAGGATTAGACTCAATGATCCACAGGGCCGCTTCCAGCCCTGCAGTTCTAAGATCACTAGGTTCTGTTTCTTTTAAAGCCCGACTTTTGCCAACTCGTGATGGTTCCCAGACTTATCTCACAGTACTATCAGTGTACTGCCCACTGGCTCACAGCAAACACAACTAAACAGTGAAGCCACTGGCTCTAAAATCAGTCCCATTCTGCTACTATTCACTTTGGTGATAATTTGTTGGCCTTCACATCTTTCCTTTATCCCACTGCGTAAGAAAAGAAAGCCTCTGCTTTGATTTTTAACAGCATTCTAAGGGCATCTGAAATGTGATTAATTTTTGAGTTCAAATGATAAAAGCATCTTCTAGCATCCTCTGTCCACAGTTTTTTTAAGACTTGCCTAGAAGGCATGAACAGATGGTTGCAGTGTGCTGCAAAAGCCATTTCTCATGTTGCGCAATAGGTGACTTACAGTATTTGCATACAAGGAAAAAATGATGGGAGTCACATTTTTTCCCTTGACTGAGGGCATGAGCCAGTCATTTTAAGCAACCTCAGTCAACTCTGACCTCACTGAGAGGATGGAACACTTTAACATAGGAAAGTCAGTAGTTATCTCAATGCTTAATTTTGGTTTTACCCCTGTGGTTCTAACCTTCTCCTTATGGACACAATTTAAAATCCTATTTATTCCAACTGAGACATACCCTAACACAGGGGTGTCCAAACTTTTTGCAAGGAGGGCCAGATTTGGTGAGGTGAAAATGTGTGGGGGCCGACCATCCAGCCGCATTTGGCCCCCGGGCTGGACTTTGGACAAGTCTCTATAACATGCAAAGAGGAAGGGAGGATGCTGTAGCAGCGGAACCGGGGGTGGGTAGGCTGGGAAGGTGGCTGGGTGGTGGTGGACAGAGGCAGGGAGGGCAGGCAAAACATAAAACTGCAAGCTGATGCCTCCATCCGGTATGGGGAAGGGCCAGCTGGCGGGGATGTGTGACAGGCTGAGCTGGTGGGGAGAAGAGGCCGCGGGCCACTCGAAATTTGTAAATAGGCTGCATTTGGCCCCCGGGCCTGACTTTGGACATGCCTGCCCTAACAGATCACAAGATCCAATTTTCAGCCCAAGCAGTCTGGCTACTCCATTGATAGTAATGTGCTTGTTTTAAGATACTGCACAAGATACATCAAGATAATCACTTCCTAGAGAGGTTTTTCTTTCTCTCCCATATTGCTTTATTTATTCATTTATTTTTATTTTTGCTGTAGGAATTATTTATTGTGATTTTAGGCAGCTGCCAAATTCTGGTCCAAGACAACAAATATGTAGCAGAATCAATGTTTTGCCATGTGTACCATTTGAAATAAATAAAAGGTTTTTAGAAATTTTAAAGGTAAAGTAACGTTTTCCCCCGTACATGCATGCTAGTCATGTCCGACTCTAGGGGCAGTGGTCATCTCAGTTTTCAAGCCAAAGAGCCAGTGGTTTTTTTCCAAAAGGAAACAAAATGAAACGAAACTATTCGGAACTCTGCTCAACACAGCAGGGGGATTCCAGCTTTCCTGACACAGCAGGGGGCTGTCAAGGTGAGCACTGACTTCACTGCTCACCCTCTCAGCCCTCTACTGCTATGCACTTCTCAGCCAGGCAAGGGGCAGGTGGGTGATGTACCCAGTCGACCCTTGCCTGGCTGAGAAGGGACAGCGGAACACAGTTTTGAATATCCTGCTGCCTGCTCCATTCTCCCGTGGTGCAGTGGTTAAATGCCTGTACTGCAGGTAAAACTGTGCTCACGACCTGGGGTTCAATCCCAGGTAGCAGGCTCAAGGTTCACTCAGCCTTCCATCCTTCCGAGGTCGGTAAAATGAGTACCCAGATTGTGGGAGCAGGGGGGGCAATGTGTAGCCTGCACGCTGTAATCAAAAACTGTAAACCACCCAGAGACTACTTCAAGTGGTACGGGGCGGTATATAAGCAGGACATTTTGCTGGGCTTTTTCACCAACGCCCCTGCCTCCCAGTTTTTTTTTGACAGTTCATTCTGTGGGGAGGGGGAACCCCACTCTTTGCAGCATGAGCTATCAAAAAAAACCTGGGAGGATGGGGTGACAATGGGAGAATGGAAATTCAAAACCCTGCTCTACTCTCCCATTTTGGCCACCACCACCCAGCTGGTTTTGACAGTTCTAGCGGAGGAGAAAAATTCACAAATTGTTTCAGCAGTAAAAATGATGTTTCGTTTCATAATGAAATGCTGTCTGCCATTTCATTACCTTATGAAACATTTCATAACCTTACAACACAACGAAACAGTGGAGCGAGCTCCCACTGTTCACCCCAGCTCCTCCCAACCTAGCAGTTCGAAAGCATGTCAATGCAAGTAGATAAATAGGTACCACCGTAAAAAGCGGGAAGGTAAAAACAGTGTTTCCTTGCAGCCATGCCGGCCACATGGCCATGGACTTGTACAACACTGGCTCTTCCGGCTTGAATACGGAGATGAGCACCGCCCCTAGAGTCGGACACGACTAGCACGCATGTGCGGGGGGAAACTTTACCTTTACCTAATCTGTAACTTTTTATATAGCTTTTAAATGCAGCTCTGAAACGAAATAGATGATACTCAATGAACCTAGTTTAAACTGCCACTTTGGTGCTGGCCAAATTTAGGGTGAACACATTTATTAATTAAATGTGGCCAACTTAGACATTCTTGGGTCCTGTTGTTTTGCCTTTGGGACATCCTAGATAAAGAAGTGCAAATAAAAAGATGGCACAAATGGAATTTAAAAATGGCATTTGGGGTGTTACGTGGAGCAAACTGGCCATAACGCCTTATTTCAGTGAGGAGTGGCCGTATTTGTTTGCAAGATAACAGCAAGGGCTTGAGGAACGGTGACGATGCATGTGGTCCCAGGATAGAATTTTGATCATCCCTGGTCTAAATGAGAGGTTTATTTATTCTTCTATAAACATAACAGTGTAAGAGTGTAATGTTATTTACAGCTAGTCAGAATAAGCAGCAGAATAAGTTAGAACACTGAATTTAAAGGACGGATCTTAAAGTTCAGACTGTCAATGGTCTATCATGTTTAAATGCTGCTCTGCTCATTTGTTTGTTTGTTTGGGAGGCTGTCAGTTTTCATTCAGACACTTCGCTGCAAATAGAAAACTAGCACAACAGAGATAGAGTTTCAACTTAGTTAATATAAAATTTAAAAAATCTGATTTATATGTCTAAATAACCAATTAAAATTAAACAGTCAAAAATCAATTTAAAACCAAATTTAAATCACGTTTTAAACTAAATTCATTTAAACCCAATCCACCCTGCAGAGAAGCATTCAAAATCAGTGGCAAAAATCAAAGAAAAAGGTGGGGGGAAAGACCCCCAGCTCTGTCTCTATAGGAATTTACAATCGGGCTTGCATGCAAATACACCTATATACAACAGCCAACAAATATTTGGGTATGTATATTCCATTACATATTATATTGCACACCTCATTCTGCATCTATATATCTGAAGAAGTGGATGTGTCCACGAAATGTTACATTAAAACATGGAAATTAGTCTTTAAGGTGCCACAAGTTTGTTTCATTTTTTTCTTTGATTTTTGCCTGGAATTCTTGCACAGAGTAACATGGCTATCGTCTCCAAAACTTCTATTCAAAATTAGCCTTCTCTGGCAGTATTCTGAAATCATGGGTTCTTTTTTTTCTCCTTACTCCCATATTATTTAACTCAATAAATCAGCCAAAGTGAGACAGTCAGGAACAGTACTTAAAGAAACAGGTTCTCTCAGTTGCTACTTTGCACCAGTAGCAGATTGTTCTTGCTAATCCATCTGCAAAAGTGATTCATCATATTCCCGTTACCACCAACATACCACCTTTACCATTACTGCTGCAATTTTTGGAAAACACATGAAAATGCTTGTTTGTCTCCTCAAATGGTGACAAGTCTGTTTGCTGGACATTTAAAGTGAAGCTATTGGTGTACTGCAAAGGTTTCCTTGATACGTTCTACGAGATGCCTTGAACGATAAGCACCCCAGGACATCACAAAACTGCAAGGTGGGTAGAATTCCAGGTCGGCTATTAAAATTACAGAAGGGTCTCCTAAACGAGGTGTCCACACTCAGAGGCAGTGTGGGAAGGCCTCTAACAAATGACTTAGCCCACTACCTGCCAGCCCAAAACTCAAAGAGATTCATAAAAGAATACATTCTCCTAGCTTTTGCAGAGTTCACGGAGCCAAAAGCTGATTTCTAAAATGGGATGTTCTACTTTTTAACTTGCCTTTCACTGGAATTTCCCAGCCATCAAACTGTCTGCACTTTCTTTCTATGAAAACATGCTTATAATAGGCAGAAAACAATGCCATTTACCACAAGGTTAAGTATGAATATATTTTGCAAACACTGATCAACCACACCCTTGCAAAAATGACCAAGGTAGGAGCCTGAAATGAACATTCATTCATTCATTCATTCATTCATTCATTCATTCAACTTATGTGCATTCTTTTGCTGCTTGCAGAATATAAAAATCCTGTCTAGGATAATACCTGAGGCACAAGGAGCACATGGCTGTCAAATATATTCTTACACATAAAATGAGCAGAAAGAAAGGGGGACCTTGTTCAGAAGTTCACCCTGATTTTGCTCCAGGAAATGTCTTAGTCTCCATGGGGGTCTTGGAGACACTTTCCACTGGGGCAAAATGTGAAAAAAGGCTGCGATCACGGGTGGGGGGGAGGAGAACCTACACAGAATATTCACTGCATCCCTACTTTGATGATTTCACATACCTTGAAAGCCACGTTAGACTTGCTGGGAACTGGAAGAGACCTACTGCAGCGTGAACTGTGCAGATTTAATGCTACAGTACTTCTTTTGACAGCGGAGAACAGGTAACTGACACTGACATCATCATCTGTGCAATTGATTGTTAGCTCTCTGCTTTTAATGATTTTTAATTGAAAGCTGATCTGATAGCCTTTGGGGTAGAAGAAAGACCAATACATTTGAATACAAGATTAAGAGTAGCTGAGAGTATCAAGATTTGGCCTTGGGAACAATGCTTTCAAAACTTACAGGTCTCAAATTGGGTAGCTCAGTGGTTTAGATCTCTGTGGTTTAGGGCCAGAGTTTGTGAGTTTATTTATTTATTTATTTATTTAAATATTTATATACCGCCCGTTTTCCGGAAGAACTCCGGGCGGTTTACAACAAGTGATGGCCATAAAAACAAACAAAGCAATAACAACAATAAAGGACATATAAAACAGATTTAAAAAATACTAATAATTCCCCACGGTGCTCCCCTACAAGGGCTGGCCTCAACAATCCAGAATTCTTAGATTATATATTACAAGCCTGGAGTTCGACTTAGATTATACATATTATAGAAAAAAAACAGTCCTCTGTTGGCTCTTAGCTCTACCTTTAGATGAAACGTTATGGTGGAAGGTGCACCAATGCATTTAGCAGCTGGACAATTTGATCAATTCTGTAGAGGTATTAATCTGATATCTGAAGGAGGCCCCGAAAACATCAGCAAGGAATCAGGTCCTCACAATGGTCATACCACATCTGTATACGGTAATCTGTTGCCTTTTCAGAAATCTGCTTGGCTCTCTCCCTGCGGGCATTCAGACGTCAATTAAAAACCTGGATGTCTAGCCAGGTCTTTCTTGAGTTCTGCTGATGTTAATCAAGATACTGGACAAGCTTTTATCTCCTGCTTTTGGATTCTTTTATGATTTTTTACTGGTTTTGATTTGATAGTTTAATTTTCTTCTATATTTATTGTTGTTACAATTTAGTTTATTAATGTTGTACTGCACTGTTAGTTACAGTACATTTATTATTTTGCGTATTGTGTTATTTGTGTTTAAATTGTTGTTAACCACCCAGCACGGCCTTCAGGCCAGATGATAGCAGTATATTCAACAAGTAAGGAAGTATCCAGGCAAATATCATCATCGTCATCATCGTCATTGTCGTCGTCGTCGTCGTCATCGTCATCGTCATCATCTAGTGTCAAGTCAATTCCAATTTATGGTAATCCTTTCCGGGATCTTCTAGGTATAGAATTCTCAGAAGTGGTGTCCTTCCAGGTAGCTTACCCAAGTCCACACAGGTTGGTTCTTCTCCTCCAGACACAGTAATGTATCAGTCTCCTGATACAGGGCTCTGAACTCAATGAGCTGTGGTAGCACATTCAGTTATGGGCACTTTGATGCATACGTAGCCAAAATAACCTCGTGTAAAAAGAAACTGGGACCCTCTGTCACCCTCTCCAGATATTCTAAATCTGACTTGCAATAACATATGGGGAGGTGCCTACTATCTTAGCCATTGCTCACCTCATATTATAGCAAACTTCAGCAGTTGCCAACCTATGACTGAAAGCGTTCTACATCTATGGAAAATTACTGTAATATCATTAATTAATATATATTTTTCAAAATATTATACTAACTGCCTGAATATCTCCTAAGTACAAACTAGGCTTCCTTCCTACCCCAGATTCACTCCTTGCCCAAAACACTTAATATGAACTGTTGGGTTCTTCTTTTTCATTAGCGTTTATCCCACTTGGTGGTGGGGTCTGCTAGACCAGTGGTTCTCAAACTGGGTGCCGCAAGTGTATGCCAGGGATGCCACGGAAATAATGAAAAATCCATCCAAACAGTTTCATTCATCGCATTAAACACAACTAAGCATTAAATTTGCATCATTTTCTCTTCTTTTCCTAAGCATTCAAATCACAGTGTAGCTGTGCTGGAACTTTTTTTTTTTAGCCCGACAAGGGTGCCGCGGCGAAAAAAAGTTTGAGAACTACTGTGCTAGACAGATCCATTGTTTGGATATGACTTTTTGGCAGACTGTTGGATGTGCCACAGAAATCCCATCTTAAAATGAGACATCAGGATAGACTTTTCACTAGCATGGTCTCCGCTGCTTGTTGTGGCATGTGAGATTAAGTTAGAACACTTTAGAAACTTTCAGCCAGCACAAGCACCCTTTCAGAGGGCAACAGCTACCCTTGTATGGGCAAACTCAACAATTTGAAGAACATTGTCTCTCTACATGTAGGCCCCACCTCACAACTTGAAGGAATTAAAAGCAGGCATGTCCAAACTTTGGCCCTCCAGATGTTTTGGACCACAACTCTCAGTGTCCTTTGTCACTGACAATCTAAGCTTAGAATTCTGGGAGTTGTGGTCCAAACATCAGGAGGGCTGAAGTTTGGACATGCCTGAGGGAAAGGATCTACTGTTAACTTCTGGGTGACAAATATCACAGGACATGGTGGTGTTCCGGAATCCAAAAGTTCAGAGGTCTTCCGGAGTCCACACCTTGTTGCATCAGAGCTATTTCTGCAGTACGAGTGGGACGTACATGATATCAGGCAGGTGGTTTTAGTGTTGTGGCTGATCAGCATATGTTGATTGCTTCAGAGATCCCTGGGAATTATTTGCTGATTGTGATGCAGGCATGCATTTACAGCTGGGTGAGTTAGGAGTGCCCTTCCATTATGAGACCCAAGAACTATTCATAAGCATGTATTTAACATGGTGAATGTCTTGTGGTTTTGCTCTCATTCAGACATGCCACAAAACAGTTGTTGTCATTCTCACAATGACTCACGGAAGCTGAAATCCATCCCCAAGTGAGATGGAACGAGGCATGGCATGATCTACTTAATATGTCATAAAAATAAAAATCAACAACAAATTGAAGGTTTCTCGGTGTAAGCAAAAATGTTATTAGTCGTGAGCTTGCATCTGCAGATCCAGGTCAATATCTGATGGTGTGTTTTCTACTGAAATAGGAGCTTTTGATAAGGGAACCAGGAAAGAAAACATTTTCCCAACAAGCTCATGTACCATCATCAGACTCTGCTCTGGAAAGTTCTAGAACTGATTGATGGTGTTTTTTTTTGGATTGGCATGGAGACTATAGGGTAGAAAACAGAGAAAGAAGGATACTTCAAGATAGCAGTTGGGTGCTAGCATGACACAATTTTCAGGCTGTAGTCACACCTCCACACAACTACCAGCAGCACCTTCCAAATCCTTACAAACACATTGTTCCAATTCTGTCTATCAATATTTTGTTCTAAAGAGCAAAATGTCATCTGTATTTTAAAACCGCCTCTATTTCTGAAAAGTTCCTCATTCTTGATTTAACTCTTTGGGGGGTTTAGAAAAAAAAACAGCCAAGCAACCGCTATTTCAAAGTTCTTGGTCAACTTAGCTCCGAACAATTATTGTGGCTTAATGTTGCTTAATGACAGATTTGTCTCCTTGGATAAAATAAGCAGCCATTTGTTTCCTCCACTATTATTATTTTTTAAATCTTTACACAACTCAGTCTCAAAGAAGATAATTACAAACAATGCCTGAAGAATGGATCAGTTAATGTTAATTTATACAACAAGCTAATTACTACCAAATGCTTTAAAAAAATAAAATTAAATTAAAAATCACATGTGGAAGGTTCCTCTCTCCCACGCACACAATGAAACTGGCAGCCATCTGTCTCTGCTTTGGCGCTCTCGCTGGCAACCAAGGATGGGCCTGGCTGCTGAAGCTTTCCACTCTGACATAAATTCTTAGGTACTTAAAAAAAAACCTCCTAGCTTCCGTACTGCTTGGTTGAGCACTAGAGGAATATTTTGTATATGTGTATAAAGGAGCTACCACCTGGTGATGTCTCAATCTCTCTGTGTGTCTTAAGAGACATTTTAGTATCTCTGTCATCAATTTTAATTCTACCCTCCAGCCACTGCAAGAAAATGTTCTTTTTCTCCTCCTGTCTTTTTCAGAGAGATGTAGCATCTCTCTCTCTCTCTCCATCCCTAAACAACAGCAAAGATTTGTAGAAGGGACTACAACTTCCAGAATACTTTCCCCTGCTGGCTAGAAGTTGTTAAGTGTTGTAATTGGGGGTGCGGATGGGGGAATAACTTTTCCAAGGATATTCAAATACCAGTAACTATTAATAGATTACAAAGATTTCCTATGACCAACATTTCCATATATGAAAGAACTTCACCTTTTTAATTCCACTAAGTACAGGTTACAATGTGAGACAGAAGAGCACTGCCAGATGTAAAAAGATTGCAGGCTTACCATATCATGGCAAACATACACAAGACAGACAGACAGACAGACAGATTTTTTTAAAATATCATTTAAAGGTTTTACTACTTAAATCCTTGAAACCAATTGCCAGATGTTTGGCAGATTAGGAATCCTTGTGTCTCCAAATTTCACGCATATTAGAGCAAAGCCAACAAAACATGTCCACTTAAGTTTTCCGTTGCAAGTCGATGCCTTCACTTTACAAATCTATGGATCTCTTCAGCTGCTGCTTCTTCTTAGCATTTTCCTGCAGGATCTGTTCAGCTCCGGAGCAGAAACCAAATTGGAAAGGGCACAAACAACTCCAGACTCAATGGATACATCTGAAGCCCTAAAAGGGCAGCAGATTGAAATCAGGGCAGAAGGACTTGTGCAGAGTTTTATTACTAAATAGTATCAATAAAGCAAAAATCAAAGTGTTCTGCTTATATACCGCCCCATACCACTTCAAGTAGTCTCTGGGTGATTTACAGTTTAAATACACTATGCAGGCTACACCCCCCCCAGCAAGCTGGGTACTCATTTTACCAACCTCGGAAGGATGGAAGTATGGGTCAACCATGAGCCGGCTACCTGGGATTGAATCCCAGGTTGTGAGCACATTTTTAGCTGCAGTACAGGCAGTGCACCACAATGCTCTAAGCTACCAATGCTATCAATAATTATGATTTCTCTCACCTACCCATCCACTGATGGATGCCGGCCTAACTCAATAAGATGTTCTGACAGGCTTCTCATCAGATCTTCCTCCTGTGTCCTGTGCAGCACATACGTCCCATTATGTTTCTACATACCAAGAAATTGAGAGATTTCTTCCTTCCTAAATCTGTTTCTTATTACCAAGAAATTAAGAGGTTTACATAATTGTTCCTCTTTATTAAGAAATTGGTAGATTTTATTTCTTTATTGTTTTAAGAAACAAAATAACAGACTGTCATCTACTTATTTTATTTTACATTTGTCCAAACATAAAGCTGATTTTTGGAGCTGAGACTAGAAGTGAGAACCCTGTTATTTTGAATGTTAATTATTCTCTGATGAGGTCTCAGGCTATTGACAGAAAACAAGAATCTTCCTTTTGTTCAGCAGCGATTACTTCAATATTTGTCTCTCTGTGTGACCCCATGGTCATCAAAGGCAGCACAGGGCAGGAAAAAGAACTGACAAGAGTTTAGAGCCAGCTTTCAGGGGGAAATCTAGCCCAAATATCATATATTCCCAGTCCCATATACACATCAGAGCTGCCCAAGATTATTTTCTTGTATTTGTGTGGTATATGTACAAAATTACATTTTTATTCCAAGAGCATAAATCCCCACATCAGAGAATTAGTCCCTGTAAATAAATGCTTTTTCACATTACATATTTAACAAATATATAGCAGAGACAGAAAAAGAAGAGCAGAAATCTTCATTCCAGTTGAGTATCCCATGGTCCAATCAATCCAATCAGCCCTCTCTGATTGGAGAAATTTGGGTCAGCACAGGAAACTGTGTAATGCATTGTATTGCTTTTTTGAATCAAAATTGCTTTTTGCAAGAGTTGTACCTCGACAAATCTACATAATGTATTGTAGGTGAAGATAGAAAGCAGCAACTCTTCATGTGCTCATCTTTATTTATTTATTTATTTATTTATTTATTTATTTATTTATTTATTTATTTATTTATTTATTTATTTATTTATTTATTATTTGTTTGTTTATTTATATTCCGCCAGATTTTCCCAAATGGGAACTCAAAGCGGTTAACAGATGTAAAATTCCACAGTACAGAGTTCAAAGAAATAATATTCGGTTCCAAAGAATGAACATAAAAATAATGAGCAACCAACAGCAGAACCTACAATTAAAAAGAAAAACTAACGAACAATCAGAGTAATAATACTAAAGTAGGATGGCGAAAAGAAAAACGGGCGGACATGAAACTCATAATCCCTCCCTATGCAAAGAATCTTCATCTTGCCCATGAAGAGAAGGAGCCATAATAACTGCCAATAATACAAGAAGACAAGGCATTTTGCAGAATTCCTAACAAGAAAGGAGATAAGAATTACTTTTGTGCAAATGAAGCAAGATTTTGCAAATATTCTTTAATTAGGGATGGGCACAAAACAGAAAATTAACATTTCATTTCATTTCATTTTGTTCCCACCACTGTTTCATTTTGTTTCATTCCTTACAATTTTTTAATTGCACAAAACAAAATGAAACAAAATGAAACAGCTCCCCTGCATCCTACAGGCACCAGATTTGGTGTCTTGGAGCCATTTTTAAAGGAGTCCAGCCAAGCTGTCATCAGAATAGTATGTCACAACTAGAGTAGCTCCATGAATCAATGGAACTTTTGGAGGAGTTCAGTCACCTACTATGGGCCTACTCTAGTTGCACGTTGCTGAACTAAGCAACATAATTTCAGCCAGTTTGTCCAAGCTATAGAGATCTTGAGCAAAAAGACAGCACTCCTTATCTCGTACTCAGATTTGGGCGTGAACACTCCATATGAAGATGTCCTACTGAGTTTAGACAGTCTAAAATGATTAAAATGGTGGTCTTTTCATTACTAGCAAGAGGGAAAGCTTTCTTTACTTTTCTTTCACAGGTGTGATTTCCTTGTTTGCCTTATGTTTTTAGTATTGTCATGCTACTGAATCATTAGGGTTTTACATGTACATACATATGTTTTATCTCCCTATCCTTCCCCCGCACATGGATCAGGGTTCATCTGAGCTCCGCAAGTAGAAATATAAGTTAACTGTCTCTCCTCGGATTGGTTTTTGCCTTCTTTTTTCAAGGCAGGAACGAGGAAGGTGTGTGTTTGGAGTTCCCCAGTCACGCAAATATCCTTTTGGGTACACCATCTGTACGAGATTTACTCTAAGTGCACATCCTCTAGATTTACACTCTTGTCTTTTTAAACTGAACTAGGCTGCGGAGTCAGACCTTGGGAATCAAATACATTAAATTAACATTGCCTTTCTTTCTTTCTTTCCTTCTTTCTTACTGCAAAAGGATTAGACCATCTCTTGTGGAAGCAGACATCAGGGCTATATAAAACCAGACGAATCATTTCCATAACGTTAGGCCAGTGCTTGGTGAATCTATGGCATGAGCTCTTTCGGTGGGCACCCAACATTGCCTCTTCACAGCCACCTTTATTCAGGTTAAACTGCTGTATTGAGACTTTGCCAAAAATTTAGTGGATTTTGAATCACAGTTTGGGCACTTGGTCTTTAAAAGGTTTTCTATTACTGACCTAGGCACGGATGTCCTCCAAAAGTGGGTGTTTCCTCTCATGACCTGGCTTGCTTCAATGGACAACGTGCCTGCTTTTAATCTACTCCCCCTCCTAGGTCACAAACATAACGTGAATTCCATTTCTCACCATACCTTATTTTAAGGCCTTTTAAACAGGTATTGTCTTGCTCACCCATCTTTTCTGAACTCGGACTAATCCTAACCTAAATGGAACTTGTATGACACTTGTACCTACATGTTTGCATTTTAGAAATACATCCTTCTCCTTCTCTTCTGTTGTGACCTATGAAGCTGTAAGCCTTCCTCTGTCCATTTGTTGTTCTTCCTTTCACTTTCTCCAGATTATCTCTAGCATTCTTTGGTGCAGCGCTCCCTGGGGTGGCAAAGTTTGATGCAAATGCATCCTCTAATTATGGAGTAACTCTTCCCTGTTTGCATGGTCTCCAACTAAACACCAGCATCCCCACAATCCTCTATACAGTAAAAATGCAGGTTATTAAAACAGTTTTTACCCTTGATAAGATATACAGTAATACCTCAGATAACGAATGCCCCTGATAATGAATTTTTCAGATAACGCATGGGAATTCCTGGGTATAGGACTGTCTCAGATAGTGAATGTTTCCTATGGGCTGCCTCCAAATGAATGGGACAGGAGGGAAGCTCCCCTCTCCTCCACACCCTCCCACAGCCACAGCCAGGGGCGCTTTCCCAGAGGGCCAGAGCCCTGCTCATCCCAGCTGGCAGGCAACTGTGGGCAACAGAGGAGGAGGGAGCAGAAGAGGCGGGCACCCAGCAGGGCAAAGGAGGAAGAACAGCAGAGGTAGGGAGAGGTGGGGGCCGGGGAGGTGAATAGAATAAAATAGAATAGAATAGAGTTTTATTGTCATTATGCATTTGCAAGATATGCACAACGAAATTAGAGTGCTGTTCCACAAGACACTCTAAACAAGGAACCATACAAAACACATAAAACACCATACAAGATATTAAAAACTCCTAAAATCGCTTACAAAATTTAAAACACTACTTAAAAACTGATTAGGATGGTGCTAAAACTGTCACGTTTAACTTGGATACCGCTCTGGGATAAAAACTGTTCTTTAGTCTATTTGTCCTTGACCTAAGAGTCCTATATCTGCTGCCAGATGGCAACAGTTCAAAAAATTGGTGGCCAGGATGCGAAGGGTCTCTCAAAATTCTAGATGTCTTCCTCAAGCATCTGGAGTTGTATAGGTGAGGGAGGAGGAGGAGTCGAGGCGGCTTTGGCTGTATCAGGCACCCAGCAGGACGAGGACAAGAAGAGCAAAGGGGGGGAGAGGTGAGGGCTGGGGGAGGTGGGGGAGGAAGCAGCTTTGGTGGCAGGCAGCTTCAGCCATGGATGAACAACTGGCAGATCAAGGAGGAGGAAGAAGAGCAGAGGTGGAAAGAGGTGGGAGGTGGGGGAGGTGGGGGAGGAAGTGGCTTTGGCGGTGGATGGCTTCAGCCATGGCCTGGCACCCAGCTGGACAGAGGAGGAAAAAGAGCAGAAGTGGGGAGAAGTGGGGGGCAGGCGAGATGGGGAGAAGCACTTTATAAAGACATCTGGGGGGGAATGCTTTTTTTTCCGGACCTCCAGAACAGATTAAGTGTTTTCCCATTCATTTCTAAGGGAAACCACATTTTGGATAACATTTTTTTTCTGACAACAAATGGCCCTTGGGAATCAATTAAATTTGTTATCAGAGGTATCATTGTATATGTAAGGAAGTTACATAGTGTAGTGATAATCAAACATTACTCACTGTAAACCCACAATGCCATGATGTGTGAACATGCACAGACTGACAAAATAACTTTAAATCCTATCTCACACCTCAGAATTGTGTGACCGTTGTGCCTTAGGCAAGGGTGGCATAGACTTTGGCATGGTTGGGTTTTGCTGTTGTTTTGTTTTTTAAACAACTCTTTCTGGAGTTACTTACAAATTTCAGTCATGCCAATCTCAATTGTGTCAGGCAACAAACACTGCAACCCCAATCATTTTCTCTTGGAGACACTAGCATGAACCAAGCAAAAACTGAACATGGGTCTTACCACTCAGCTGGGCATTCCCACCCCCAATGTCCTGAACGAACAAAGACATTCAAAAAGCACAAGATGCCGAAAAACATATTTGACCAATTCATTTTCAATCCTCCATCTCCTGGGGTGAAAGGCAATCAAACTAATTTATGCAGCATTGTGTTTGACCTGTGTTTGCCATGGAAGCACTTAAAAGCTGAAGGGGAGATCTATGTTCTTAAATTATGCTCTTTTATTTATTTTATTTATTTATTTGCTGCCTTGCTTCTTATGGATCCAAGGCAGCTTAGAGTATTAAAAATAACTTTCAACAAAGTTAAAAGCTAAATAATAAACTGTTGCAATATTTTAAAATAAGATTAAATAGATATATTAAAAAGTCGCAAATAACAACAATATCAAAAAATGCAAGTAAACCAACAGAATAAAATAATACCTTTTGAAAATCCTCATATATTGGGAGCCAACTTCAAAAAATTTACTGTTATAGTTTATCTCCCAGCCTCCTCCAGTCAGCATGGTTACTAGAGATTTTGGAAGTCCAGAAAAGTAACTTTTTTGTGTGTGCTCTGGTCAGGATCTGGAAATTGCTGGCAAAGTGGTTAAATGCCTGTATTGCAGGTAAAACTGTGCTCATGACCTGGAGCTCAATCCCCGGTAGCTGGCTGATGGTTGACTCAGCCTTCCATCCTTCTGAGGTCGGTAAAATGAGTACTCAGCTTGCGGGGGGGGGGAATGTGTAGCCTGCACACTGTAATTAAAAACTGTAAACCGCCCAGAGACTACTTGAAGTGGTATGGGGCGGTATATAAGCAGAACGCTTTGCTTTACTTTGCTTTCTCCTCTGTGTTGAGGGGAAGGTGCCAAGTTTACAATTGTGTAAAATTCTTCATGGTGGACAACAGCCTTCTCATGATGGAAAGAACTGATTTGTTTGCTTGACAAATCTGGGAAAGAGATCACACTGCCGCAGCATTGAGGAGGCAGTACAGTATCAAAAGAAGGGTCAACATGCATCTGAGGCTTCCGAAATTGTTCCTGCTTGGAGGAACGCTGGACCCATTCACCAGCCCTAAAGCCTGTAACTGACATCCCCAGTCCTCCACCCCTCCCGTTTGCCCTACGTAGCCTGAAGCAGATCTCACAGCCAAAAGTTCGCTTCTAATTTTAGTTCCTACTCCTGGCATATGTCATGTCCTAGATCACCATGAGCCTTCAATTAATTCACTAAGACTCGGTATTAAGCTCGAGAACTGGCAGCTTTATTGGACGCAACCGCCTTGGCAGGGAACTCTACCTGGAATTGCTTAAAGATCCTTGTTGCCTCATCCTTGTTTAAAAATAAAATATGAAGGGGAAATCACTCACTCTTAAGTGTGCTGTGCCTCAGGAGCGTCAGGCATACAAACACCCTTCGTTTTCCAGAGCCTGCTGCAATTGTTTAACAGTGCTGCCTACACGATTGTCATGGAACTGTGTGCCTGATGAAAGCTACTATATGACAGACTCTCCTGGTACAAGGTGACTACAGAGGTATCTGTATGTTGCAAGGAAGAGTGGGAACACCACCGTCGGTGCTTTGAAGAACCCCCGGAAATCACAGAATTGCAGAACTGGAATGAACTTCAAGGGTTACATAATCCAGCGCCTACTGACTCCAGAAATCAAAAGTTAAGAGACATCCCTATAGACGACCAACCTCTGCTTAAAAAACTTCTGTGAAGGAGCATCTACTGTCTTCAGCGATCAACCTGTCATATTCTTCTGGTACTTCCTAGGATGGTGTAACTCAGGCATGTCCAAACTTTGGCCCTCCAGATGTTTTGGACCACAACTCCCACGGTCCTTTGCCACTGGCAGTACAGCCTTGGAATTCTGGGAGTTGTGGTCCAAAACATCAGGAGGGCCAAAGTTTGGACATGCCTGGTGTCACTGAAGGCTTGCAGGTCCCACTGTTGATCACCATTTGGCTGGTGGCACACAAGCTCAATCCATGTCTGGCATCCCTTGTAACCAGTTAAAATTGTGGTTACCATTTTTATTTAATCATAACCCCACTTTTATAATAGCCAGTAATCTGCAAGACCACCAGTTGCATAAAAAGGCATTTTAATTGGGGGGGCAGTATCCCTTCTCAGAAAGTTGAGGCTTCTTTCTGCCCTAAAGGACCTGCTTCATACATCCACATGCAAGCTAACTTTAATATGCCAAAATGTAAAGGAAGGAATGATTCCACAAATTCTACAGCACATATAAGGTGATCCATGACCCCCATGTCAGCTACAGCAATCTTGGCTTTTGGTATGACACTAGCCCAGAGGTAAGGAACAAGCATTCCAAGGATCAGACACACAAACACATCATCTTACCTGTTTATACAGCTGCCTCCACTTCTAAATCCAGTGGCAGGTATTGGATTTTAACTTTAGAATGAGGTAGGAAGGGAATGGACATCCCCTTTTAAAGCCAATTTAGACTCTCAGAAGCCTGACTAAAGCATGGTTTGGGTTAATAAGAAGAAGAGAATTCCTACAGACGTCTCATTTCAAAGCAACGGCGTAGGATTTCATGTCATTTCATTTTACTGCTGATGTACTCCCAACCTTAGGCAGTGGCAGCAGGGGTGCAGCTCCTTGGTGGTTGCCAGAGTAGCTGTACAGCCCCATGAACATCAGAAGTGGGCCACCCTGGAACTAGGGAGATCAATGCCAAAGCATTTTCACACCACTCTGTACAACACCAACTCTTTTCAAGACAAATTGTGTTGCCATGAGAGCTACGAGTATCTGGCTCATCCTCAAACACAACGGCTATTTTGATCACTATACAACCCACCAAGTGGATAGTGCTGGGCAGTCCAAAGTTCAAATCATAGCTCAGTCATGAAAGTCTTAAGTGGTGACTACAGTGTCCCCAGTATTACAAGGGAGGGACATAATAATCAACTTGATGTCCACTAACACCCTGCTCACTGGGGGGAGAGAAAAGAAATAATCCAAGAGACACATTACGTTTCACTCTCCCAGTTCATTTCACTCATGAAAAGGATCCGAGTGCATCTTGCTGGAACAAAAAATTCTATTTTTATTCTACTAATAAATATAGAATTTGTGTTCTAGCAAAATGCACCACTATCCTTTCCACTAGTGAAATGAACAAGAAATGTTCTATCTATCTATCTATCTATCTATCTATCTATCTATCTATCTATCTATCTATCTATCTATCTATCTATCTATCTATCTATCTATCTATCTATCTATCTATTTATTTTTATATTTATAGACTGCTGCATTTTCCCTGACAGGAACTCAGGGTGGTTAACAAGGTAAGGTATAGCATACAATTCCAGAGAAAATAATAATCGGTTCCACAGTATGGCATAACACCACCCCCACCCCCACCCCCACCCCCAAAAAACAATCAGTAGAATCAGAATTTAAAAAGCTAAAAGTACAAACCAATACTAAGGCAAGATGGTGAAAAACAGGTGGACAAACAAACTCATGACACCTATTCATAAAATAAATCAACCTCCTTGATTGCCAAACACAGCCGTATAGAGCCACGTTCTATCTATATCTATCTATCTATCTATCTATCTCTATCTATCTATCTATCTATCTATCATTGGATAGTTCAGTGTTTTGATTCACCATGGTACCTCCTGTGAGTAGAGCCAAACTTCCCCCAAGAGGAAAAATGCAATGATAAACCACTTCTGCGTATCTTCTATAGCCAGAAACTCCTGGAAAAAGTGACCATAAGTCAATCATTACATTCACTGGCTGGAAAGCTCAGTGATTTAGCTATCTGGAGGTGGAACCAGAGGGCGGGAGTGTGACTTCCCCCACTGTGCCTCCTGTGAGTTCAGCCAGACCGGGTGGCCTTAGGCAAGCTGCCCAGTTCCAGGTTTGCCGCCAGAAGAAGGGAATGGTCAACCACGTCTGAATATTATCTACTTGGAAAACCATGGAATGGTCGTCGTAACTCAGAATTGTTTTACATGTTTTCTTATTAGAGCAGGAAGAGCCGAGAAACATATATTTGCAAACACAGTCAGCCTGAGTGGAGTTGCTGGTCCCTTTGCCTGTCTCTTGCAGGAGCCTCCCCACAAACGGGCAACAAGCAATTCCTTCTGGAATGACAAAACCATCTCTCCCTCATTGAAAAGAAGCTTGTGGGTATTTCCCCCACCTGCTAATAAAAAGGGCAAGGGCTTTTGCTGTGCCAACATCTGCTGCGGGAATCGAGTAAGCTCTCTCTCTTTTTGTTTTAATACTTTAATTCTCTTTTTTTGCGGGTTGAGTGGTTGGGTGGTTTGTTTGTTTGCTTTTCATTATTTCATAACTGTCTATATTTGGGGATGTTAGCTGGATATAACTCCTTCTGCCTCCTTTTTTGGACATGAAACCTATAACAGATTTCCTACTACCTCTGACGGCTTATAGACCAAATTGCTGCATCAGAGCTAAGAGATGATTGCTAAACACGACATCTCAGTGCCAGCTGTTGTTGTTTTGTGCTGTCGAGTCCCTTCTGACTTATAGTGACCATATGCATGAATGATATCCAAAACATCCTGTCCCCAAATCCCCTGCTGAGCTCTTGCAAACTCAAGCCTGTGGCTTCCTTTAGGTAATCAATCCATCTCTTTTCCTACTGTCTTCCTCCTTTCCGGGCCTTCTCGTGATGTGCTTAAAGTAGGACGGGCTCCGTTTCAACATTTCCCTCTCCAGAAATAAATCAGGCTTGATTTGCTATCGGACCCACTTATTTGTCTTTCTGCCGTCAAGTCAACCCAACATATGGTGACCTCATGAATGACTGATCTCCATAATGTCCTGACTTCAACAGCCTTGCTCACCTCTTGCAAATGCATTACAGGTTTCTGGGTGGAGTCAAACCATCTCGTATTTGGTCTTCCTCCTTTTACTGCTTCCTCCCAATTTTCCCAGCATTATGGTCTTTTCCAGAGAACCCTGTCTTCTCATGTTGTACCCAAAGTAGGATAGCCTTTGCTTTGCCTCCAGAGATATTTCAGGTTTGATTTGATCTAAGACTCACTTATTCATCTTTTGGGCACTCCATGATATTGATGACTGCACTCATCATCATCATCATCATCATCATCATCATCATCATCATCATCATCATCATCATCATCATCATCATCATCATCATCATCATCATCATCATCTACTTTTCAATCCTACCTTTCCTTAAAAACTAATTTTTAAGACAGTTAACGAGCACCACTAAAACAAATTAAACAATAAAGGCATTAAAATCAACACAATAATTAGCCCTAAAAAGGTACTTTATACTGTATTTCTATAGTGAATGAATTGATCAAGACTCCTTTATTGACCAAACACCCTTTCTTTACCCACTCATGAAGCTACTAGGTGCATCTAGCTCTCCTTCCTAACATAGTCACTTTCATACTATCCAAACAAATAGATTGAGAAAGAAGATTCAGGCCTGGCATACAAAGAGAGAGAGAGAGAGAGAGAGAGAGAGAGAGAGAGAGAGAGAGAGAGAGAGAGAGAGAGAGAGAGAGAGAGAGAGAGAGAGAGAGAGAGAGAGAGAGAGAGAGAGAGAGAGAGAGAGAGAGAGAGAGAGAGAGAGAGGAAGAAAAGTACATATTTACACAAGACAAACCAAGATGGGGAAAGTTAAATTTTGGACTGTTATCACCCATAATCCCCCAGCCAGCATGGCCACTGAACATAGACCGCGGTCATACCTGGGTTTCCTTCTTATTTAAATTTCCTGCATATTTTGGGGGGGAGCGGTCACATGGTTTTTAATGAGCAGTTGGTGTCCTCTCCTCTGCGTCATACCTTCCTATTCTGTTTCTGTCCTAACCTGTGTACTACGCATTTTGTCCTACTTTCCGGCTGCAGTTTCCAAGGCTCCGTCTTTTAAGCCAGGTAGAAAGGGGAGAAACTGAATTTACTGCGTATTTTCAGTGTCCTGTCATTGCAACAGAAGCAAACAAGTAAGCATTTTCGAGCGAAGTTTCTATATCCAGCCCCTGGCAGTGGTTTAGGAAACTTCGCTGAAACTGCTATTCAAGAGGCGTGGTCGGCCGGGAGCAGAATTTGCTTCTCTTCCTGGTTAGCACACAATCTTTTACTGCGTAGTTCGCCGAAGGGAAACTACGCAGAAAACGCAGGTATGACCGCGGTCATATTCACTGGGGGAACTGCAGTCAATAAAATTCCCAAGCTGCAGCAATAATTAACCTGGTGTGGAGACAGCAGCCCAATTTAGTCAAATGGCTTGGAGGCTACAAGGAAAACGGTACTGGGAAAGGCCAGCCTCTACAACTGTTCCCTCACCAACCACTTTATTCAGTGAATTTAATCCAACACATCTAATGCTCTAGCTGTTTCATTCCACATCCACGAAATAAAACTGTGGTTACAGTAGTTTGTGCAAAACAATTTCACAATTGGTGCAAAAAAAATGATCCTGTGTACATAGAAACTCCTGTTGAGATAGATTTAAAAAACCTCAGCTTCATACAACTCCCTGTTCTCATGGATACGAGCAGGACAACCCAAAAAATGGCATTCTTACTCAATTCTCCCTCTGTCTGTCTCTAGCTTTCTTCTCGTCCCCCTCTCATAAGATCAAACAAACAAAACGATGCCCTCAGGACAACATTAGTTAATTTAGGCAAAAGAGTTTTTGGAATTTATTTATTTTATTTATTTCATTTATATACCGCAACCATCTAGCAAAAAAGCAACTCTGAGCGGTTTACATACATAAGCAAAGTACAAAAACAGATTAAACAACTTAAAATAGTAAATAAAAAACTAAGGCCTCAGGCCAACATGAGGTAAATAATCAAATAATAATACTGTAATAAAAATAACCAATAAGCAAATAAGCACAAATGCGATAAATCAAAACCATTTAACAATTCAAACTAAGAACAGATGGAAAAAAAATAAAGAACTTGGAAGAGTTCCCTTCCCCTAAGGAATGGTTCTGGAAGTTGAATTCCAGAAAGCTGTGTTTCCCCAAGCTCAGGTAGAAGGTATGTCTACTCATGACCATCAGCCAGCCTAACTCAATAGAATAGGACCGCCTTGTTCAGAGGGACTGTTCCTTGGAATGTCAGGAATAAACAGCTGAGAAAGGGCACCATCTTTGAACTTTGTGGATTTCCCAAAGTCTTCTGACTTAATAACTCTCAGAAACAGGGTGTTTAAGTAGATGAGTTGTTGGTCCATTCTAGCTAGAACCTCTTTGTAGGTTCTGACCAAGAATCTCTTTGGGCTCGATCCCACATCCCTTTAAAAGCAGTTTAAATTACTAGAAAAACCTGTGTTAAAAATGCCATCCCCATGGCCACTGAGCTTTTTGAAAAAAAAGAAAAAAGAAAACCCGGTAATGCCCCTTTAAGCGAGGTTTCTGTGACTCACCCAGGAGGTAAGGAATTTTTTGCCTCGCTTTGATAATCCACCTTTTAGGGAAGCAGACACCGTGGGACCACGCAGATGATCTGGGTTTCTTCTTCTTTTTAACTCATAGCACCGACCGGCTGTTCCTGGGGCCAATCGGCACTGTTTTTTTTAATTGCTTTTCACCTTCGGAGAAACAGGAAACTCCATGTGGTGCCCTAAGCCTTAATTACCTCCAGCCAAGTGGTCCATTTTTTTTCAAAATGCTAGCGCCTCCTGCTGGCCAAGGGGGCTGAACTGCACTTTTAAATAAAAAACCAGCTTTGGACGTGTGAACTCCTGTCCCACATATTCAATCACGTGATGGGACAAAGAGGAAAAGCCGGACCTTCAGAAGATCAGGATCAAAACCCAGGTGAGATAGCAGCCATAGTAGGTTCTGAAGGTTGTGCTTCAGCTCGTTTGAGACATAGAGTGCGAGAACCCACTCCTCTCCAATGTAGAACACAAGGTTGAATTTTATTTCCCCCTAAATTCATGTCTTATACAGGCACAAGCACAGCCAGTCCTGCCTGCACAGAGTTGCACCGTATTTTCCCTACGTCACTCCAATTTTGAGGTTTAAAAAAATAAAGGGAAAAGAAAGAAGCCCTTTTGAAGGGAGGTAGACAAGATGGAATTGTTAGACTGATTTAAGGAAGGGGGAGGAGGAGGAATGGAGAGAGGCACGCATGAGATTAGAGGGTAACAAAACTAGAGAGGAAGATAAATAGATCCCAAGGAGAGAAAAAACCTTTTGTTCGTGTAAAAGGGTTTCTGCACTCAAACCCTCCACATGACTAATGCCACACTGCAGTGGATAAAACCTCTTGGGCACATTATACAAACAGCGCATAACTCGGCCACAGCAAACAAAGGCCTTAAGTAACAGTGATTGAATTCATCTTAAAACAACAAATCAATTCTTACCTATTAATGTCCTAAATACCAGCGTAGAAGCACTGTCCTGTTGTAATAAACAGCCATGTGTTCAATTACCGTCTGTTTTCCCCAACTACTGCTCTCTTCAGTAATTACGGCACACATTGCCTTCTACACTGACATTATATTAATGCTCTGGGAGGGGAGACCTTAAATAGGAATTAAATCAAGGCTAAACATTTCAGAAAGCTGTGCACTATGTCGCACAAGTACTAACATGACATTATTTAGAAGGCGGCACAGAGAAAGTCCCACCCCACCCACCTCCCACCCCAGCCGTCCCTGGTTTTAGCCACCACTACTGTTTTCTTCTTTTTCTTTTTCTTTTTCTTTTTCTTTTTCTTTTTCTTTTTCTTTTTCTTCTCTCTCTCTCTCTCTCTCTCTCTCTCTCTCTCTCTCTCTCTCCCTCTCTCTCTGATTAAATAAAACCCACTCCAGAGAAGAGATGGGGAGGGGTGGTGAAAGACAACAAGCCTGGAAAGAGGGAAGAAAAATGATAATAAAACAACACAAAATCTCACCAGCAACCCCATGCAGGCCTGCCCCCGAAAGCTTCTGCATCCTGAATAGTTCTTGGAGGCCTTTGGGAAGAATCATAGAATCCTAGAGTTGGAAGAGACCTCAAGGGCCATCTAGTCCAACCCGCTTCCATGCAGGAATCCCCATCACAGGACTCCTGACAGATGGCCATCCAGCCTCTGTTTAAAAACCTCCAAAGAAGGAGACTCCACCACCCTTTGTGGCAACATATTCCACTGCCGAACAGCTCTGTCATGAAGTTCTTCCTAATGTTTAAATTGAATCTCTTTTCCTGTAGTTTCAGACCATTACCCCGCGTCCTAGTATGTGAAGCCATGGAAAACAAACCACTCCCCTCTTCAATATGACAGTAAGTACAGTGCCCCTTTTCCTAGTCTGCAGGGTATTACCCTTCATCTGGCAGCTAGAGTAAGGAACCTGGGCATGGCCTTGGATCCGGCTTTATCCCTGGAAGCCTAGGTGATGGCTTTTTCCAAGTCTGCCTTTTTCCATCTTTGGCAGATTGCCCAGATCCACTCTTACCTGGATGAGGCCTCCTTGGGAACAGTTGTGCAGGCACTTTTGACCTCCAGGAGAGATTAAAGCAACACTCTCTATGTGGGATTGCCCTTGACCCTTCTTCGGAGACTACACTGGGTACAAAATGAAGTGGCCAGACTGGTGTTGGTGCTGGCAGATATGACTGCATCACCCCAGTTCTGGCTTATTTGCTTTGGCTGCCTGTTGCCTCCCGAATAAGGTTCAAGGTATTGGTTTTGACTTACTAACCCCTCCACAGCTTGGGACCTAAGTATCTGACAGAGCAAATCTTACAGAGGTTGACTGAGGCCTGATCCATGGAATGTCACAGGTGCTCTCACTTCAGGTGTCCACTCCTAGGGAGGCCTGGAAATCAATCACTCGTAACCAGGCCTTCTCTGTGGCCGCTCCCACACTGTGGAACAAACTGCCGAGTGAGATTCACCTTGCACAGTCCCTGCCGGCCTTCAATACAGCTCTTAAGACCCTGCTTTTTAGATAGGCATTTGGCGACCATTAGTTGTTTTTCGTTTGTTTTTTTGTATAAGCCGCCATCTTGTCTGATTATTTTATTATTTTGTTTTTTATTATTATTATTGAATTATATGTTTGTTATTTGTTTTTGTTTTTTAATTGATAGGAATATGATTATGGTAAACCACCCAGAGTTCCGCTATGGAAGATGGGCGGTATAGAAATAAAGAAAGGAAGGAAGAGAGAAACATTTGTCATTAGATCCCTCAATGCTGTTTTATCTGACAAAAAGGACACTTATCAACAGCATTTCATAAATATGTGTATGTGTCAAATCAGCGCAGATGAATGGAAATAAGCATAAAAGAAAGGAAGGGGAGGGGTAGCCTTCAGCAAGCAGCAGACAGGTAGTAACAAAAGGAGAAAACGGCAAACAGAAAACTTTTGTCGGCTTATTGTTGCTTCTTATTCCAGGACAAAAGGAGAAGGATGGAAGTTCACGAAAAGGTCCTGGTTCCTCTGAGCGGCATGCAAAGTCAGCCTGACTCTCACTCTCAGTCCCTCTCACCAAATATTGAATAGCGTAGGTAAGCAAACCAAACAATAAATACGATGAAAGTTTAAGTTGACTTCCAGGGGCTTTTTCTGTTCATATATGCGCACACCCCTCCCTATTGCGCCCCCTTCTTCTTTCTGTCCTTTTCTCTTTCATTCACAACCATCCCTGCTGAAAAGTTCATGCTGCGAGATCAGAACAAACCGCAACCAGGTTGAAACGAAACATGGGGCCTAGCGGTACCTCCAGCGAGAGCTGCCTACTTAGTCACTGAGAAAATGCCAACAAAACCACGGGGGGGTACCTTTACAGGACCCAACTAAAATGACACCAAATGCGGAGAACCCTCCACAAACTTTTTTATCAAAGAGCAAAAGGAGAGGGGAGCTGGACTTTAATTAAACGTTATGCCATTACCTGGGAATAGATGCTTTGGGGCAGTTAAGTAACACAGTATGTAGCTAGAAATGTAAACACGACACTGGTACCTTTTATCATATGTGGTGGACTTGTAAAGAGGCAAATATATATTGGAGAATTTATAGAGAGATCATTGAAGATTAAATTAGAGTTTACACCAGAACTCCTTTTATTGAATATAGTTGATATGAATATTTCTCATGACCAAAAAATGTATTATACCATGTAATTGTTGCAACAAGGATTTTGTATGCGCAATTTTGGAAACAACCTGAAGCGCCTACGGAGAGAAATTTCTGTGAAAAGATAAGAGAATGTATTGAAATTGACAGACTTTCCGGATATCTGAAAGGAGAATATGAAGAGACCACCAAAAGAAGATGGCAAGAAGTAGTAAATTTACTGGTTAACTGATATGTTATTAGATCCCGATATGTACAATCTTTGTCTTTGACTTGGTAGACTCAATGTAATTCTATGTGTTTTATTTTCTATCCTTTTCCCCCTTCTCCCCTTTCCCTTCCCTGTTAAAACTAATAAAATTATTCAAAAAAAAAGTAACACAGCATGTAGTTACAATGTGCCTTTTTAGGTCAAATAAGTAATGAGTGAAGCTTAGTAACTTTGAAAAGTTACTTTTCAAACTCAGTTTTGGCAGGAATATTTCAAGTTCTTTCAAGTGGCAGGGGAAGTACCTGGGTTTTTCTTTTCTTTTGCAATTTTGTAAATATTGCTACTATGCAGTATCAGAATCTGACAGTAGAGGGAGCCAGAAAGAATTTTGTGGAATTTTTCTGCACAGCTTGTAACAAGACCCTAATAAAATGCAGCACAATATGGTCAAAACACAAACAAGGAAAATGGCAGCCTGGTTTGCAAAAATAACCTTCTGAATTCCAGAGGGAGGGGATATGAAAAGAAAGAAATGGGACAGAGAAATAGGTTAGCAGCCATTTCTCTTTTGGGTCTTAATTTAAACTGATTTAAACTGAAATCTCAACATTAAGACTGCAAAGAGAACATGTCAGCGGTTCCCACCCAGACTGAAATTCTTTGCCATTCATAACTATACAGTAATCCCCCGCCCTTACGCGGTTCATATACTGCGGTCCCGGTATATCGCAGGACTGCAGTATATTTTAAAAAAGCCCCCCTAGGATAAGCTGGAAAGGCCTGTATCAGGCCTGTACTTACCCCAGGCCCAGTGCTCCCCGAAACCAGCCTCTGACAGCCTTCCAATGCCTGTTGGAGGCCCCAAAAGTGCTTTATAGTGATCTGGAGGTCACTTCCGGTTTTCCAGGAGGCACTTTTGGGGCCTCCAACAGGCCCAGGAAGGTGGTTGGAGCTCAATTTGGGGCAGCACCAGGCCTGGGGTAAGTACAAGAGGCCCCAGATAGGCCCCCAGTCCCAACCAGACCCTGCATCCATATATTGCAGATTTTCAATTATCGCAGGTCGCGTCAGGTCCCTAACCCCTGCAATAGGTGAAGGGTTACTGTATTTCCCTTTATGAGCCTGCCCGGATATTAAGAGGCCTTTCTTCAGTCCTGCCACTGTCACAAGTATGTTTAGTGGGTACACAGGAAGGGGTCTTCTCCATTGTTGGCCGCTCCCAGACTTTGGAACTCCCTCCCTTAGAAGACCAGGCTGGCCCCTTTTTTGCTGTCCTTCCATGAGCAGACAAAGATTTATCTACAGTGGAACCTTGACTTACGTCATTAATCCATTCCAGTGGTCTAGACTTAAGTCAAACATGACTTAAGTCAAATGAACTTTTCCCATAGAAAGTAATGGGAAAGCAGATTAATCCATTCCAGATGATGAAAAAGACCCCCAAAATAGCAATTTAACACAAATTTGACTGGGATAGGAGATTCCTTCTGGGGATGTAAATGAAATGTCTCTTCAAAGAGAGGAGGACGCAGTGGAATTATAGTCCACAAGTTATATGCCTCCACTTTTTAATGTTCATAGCAACAACGTCTAACATTTAAGTTTTACTGATTTTTAACCTGACGTTCCAAGTTCTGAACAACTTTATGCTTACCATTAGAGTCCCACAACTTTACAGCTCCCCAACTAAAATGCTTCCATGACTTCTGCAGCCAGATTTTTTACAAGACTGAGCCGACTGTCTAACCAGCGAGGCCAGCCCTGAGCTCCCAGCCCTTCTTCTCCTCCGGCAGCAGCGGAGGTTTCGGTGAGGCCGAGAACCAGCTCCAGGTGCTCTGAGCTGGCCTCGCCAAAGCCGCTGCTGCCGGAGGAGGGGAAGAAGGCAAGAGCAGTTTGGAGGCGGCAGCCGCGATGCTGGGTTGTGGCTGCCACCCAATTCCGGTGCCTTGCACCGGGGCTCCTAGATGTAAGTCAAAGCCTGCGACTAGAGATGGGCACGACTTGAAAAAAATTTTTTTCGAGTTGTCGTTAGTCGGGCCGGTCCCGTTTCGGCTCGTTTCCGGTTTTCGCGAAAATTCGCAAAAATTAGTCGGTTCGTTTTTTCGTTGTCGTTAGTACTGGTTTTTTTGGGGGGAGCGGGCTCCTGGAGGCACCTCTGTGGGGTGGGTGCCTCCTCTGGCCCGCTATAAAGGGAAAGTGGGCTCCTGGAGGCACCCGTGGGTGCCTCCTATCCTCACCCACTAGGAAGGGGAAGCAGGCTCCAAGAGACCCCTCTACATGGGGGTCTCCCCCTCCTCACCTGCTGCTGCTGCAAAATGCTATGCAATAGCCATATGGATATTGCATAACAGAATGTGCAGACAGTGAGACCAGTGAGAGTGATAGCGTCATGCCCGCCCTGCACAAGGCTCTGGCACCACCATGTCTCACACAGAAGGGAATTGTACTTGCTGCGTGTAGTGCAATGCAAGCAAGTAGATCTGGCTTTAAGGTGGCTTAGTGCAAGGGCTAGGGTTAGGCTAGTGACGGGTAAGGTTACGGTGGGCTAGTGGGTTGCACCTCTGGGTGCCTCTCTGACCCACTAAGAAGACAGTCTGTGACGTATGGGTACGGAGTCAAGGGTTAGGGTTAGGGCTAGGGCAGGTTTTAGGGGGCTTTTTGGCACATCCCAGAAGTCTCCATGGCCAAGTGGCCATGCGACTGGTGGGATGGCTCCAAAAATTTGCATGGTTGTCCACTCCCACATGGCTGGCCACTCGGCCAGCCCATCATTGCGCAGGTGTAAATAAAATAAAATAAAATAAAATCAATGGAGGACAGAGGAGGAGAGGAGAGACATTTTGTTGCAAGAAAAAACCCACTGCTACTGTGAAAAATCTGGCAGTTTATAAATTTTCGCGTGTTTCTGTTGTGCTTGTGTGTTTTTGGACCACGATTTCAAAAACAATATTGCGTTTGCCGCCCCATTTTGGATCCCCCGCCCGCACCGCATGGCATGGCGAAATGGCAACTCGAGTCCGGCTGCCCAGGACGGGGGGGGGGGGGGGAGGCGGGACCCCCCCTCCAGAAACCACCCCTCCGGTAGGTGCCCTGCGCCCTTAGTCAAGCAGGCATTTCTCCGCCTGCTTTTTTGGCCCGGGAATGGGTGGGGGGAGAGTTTAAAAGTTTTTTCCTGTGCCGTCCGTGCCGCTTGCTTGCGCTTTAATTGCGGGCAGCCGGCGGCGAGACTGGGCTTTTTGCTGGCTGCGAGCCTGCGGCGAGTCCCACCAGAGCAGCCCAGGACGGGGGATGAGGGGGGAGGCCGGGGACCTCCAGAAACAACCCCTCTGGTAGGTGCCCTGAGGCACGGCAGGCATTTTTCCGCCTGCTTTTTGGCCGGGAACCGGGTTTTTTTAACTTTTAAAAACTTTTTTTCTGTGCCGCGTGGCATCGCGCAATCGCGCGATGCAAGGAACGAGCACGACAAATCAGACCAAAATTGTTCGTTCGTCGGTTCGAGCTCGAAGTCTGGTGGAGTAATTCCCGTTACCGTTTCCGTAGAGTAACGGAACCGAGTAACGGAAACGGAAACGGGAATACCGCTAAGTCGTGCCCATCTCTACCTGCGACTCAAGTCAAACAGGCCTCTTCTTGCTGCAAGTCAAATATGATGCAAGTCAAGCAGTATGTAAGTCAAGGTTCCACTGTATTTGGCTTTCCCTTAATGGCTAGCTACCCTTGAGTGAGGGGTTTAAATACATGGTTGTCCCTTACCGCTTCACATGCATTTTTTGGGATGCTGCTTTTGTTTCCTCTCTTTTAGCACTGGTATCGCTTTCATCTTGTTTAGTATTTGAATACACACTGTTTTTAGCTTTTAACACTCTCTTTTAATCTTTTAATGATGTTAGCTGCCTTGGGAAGGGAAAGGGGTGGGTAGGTTGATAGAAACAAACAAACAATCAATAGCCTTGCAATGTTTAACAAGTAATAGTAAAGGGGGCAAGGATCTTAATCTTAGTGCAAGTAAAAAAAAATAAGCATCCAGCACAAAGAAAACAGCAGTCGGGCTGCAAAAGTGAACATGTTGGGCCGCAGGGCATCTTATTCAGTTTCTGCCAAGCTGTTCAAAAGGTTCCCCATCTCCTCTCATCGCTGGACTTAACGTTTCCTGCCACCCCTCCCCTCCTCAAACAGGGAAGTTAGCAAAAAATAAATAAATAAAATAAAAATCCAGGGACCTCTCTATCCCTCATCAATCTGGGCACAGGTGGTGCCGAAAACCTCCAAGTGTGCCCGCCGGGCCCGGTACGGCTGTCCGTGCCTCCTCCGTAAGCATCTCCTATTAAGGTGGAAAGAGACCAAGCACCCACTTGAGATAAGCCAAGTGGGCCTTGTTAATTAGGGCAAGCGTTTGATATCCACTTCGTCATGTTGAAAACTTATGGCCCCACAGGCCTAAGAGCCCTGGTTAATTTTAATATTCATGGTCATGACAATTTCCTTGGGTATGGATGGGGGAAAACAGACAAAAAGGGGGGGAAAGAGGTTGTGTTGTGTGGTTGTGGTTGTTGTTGTTGTTGCTGTTGCTGTTGTTGTTTTTAGTTTATGGGGCAAGGGAACATCTTGCTCCTGGCTGAGAGACCTTAGTGAAATGGCAGCCAAGATTAGAGTGTTACTATTCACCCAAGGTCTCAACCTTTAAAGAGGGAGGACAACATGCCTGGGAAACAGGTGGCTTCTTCTTCACTCTTGCATAAATGGCACCCCCTAAAAGCCATGAGTGGAGCGGAGGGGGAGGCGGAAGGCTGGCACCATCTGTGGTGTATATTTGTACATTAACATGCTAGGTCAGAGGCGCCTTGGAAGACAACCTGGAAATGAGGCTGACAAAGCTGGCACCTTCTGCCAAAAGACACTCAACACAAAACAAGTGCGGCCACCAATCTAGGCCCCCATCTCTGACCAGGCTGCTGCTGGGAGCTTAGAATCTTAGTCCACTTGGTATAGCCATTTTCTAGGAGATTCCCAGTCCTTTTTCCCCAAGGAGAAAGGCAGGGTAAAAATACTTATAAATAATAAATAAATAAAATAAAACTAGTGGTCGATGCACCGGGACTCTGGAGATGAGAGTTTCATTCCCTATTCAGCCATGGAAGCTCACTGGAGGAAGGGGGTAGAATTAGTAATACCACCCCTTAAATATCTCACTTACCTTGAAAGCAGGAAGAATCAACAGCACAGAACACATCTACATAGCCATTTTAAGGAAAGGGGAGAGATGTTCTCTAGATACTTTCTGTGGCACAGAAACTAAGGATCTGAAGATCCAGAAAACAGTCACTTCATACATTTTCGTTTCCCAATGGAAATCTTTGTATATCAGCTGGGAATGAGAAGAAAGCTAGTCGAAGTCTTGTTTATTGTTGAGACAGTCTAATGTGTTGGAGTGATAAAGACTGCTGAGGATTCTCAAGCTGCCTACAAGAACTTTCATCTTCAGTGTGAGAGCAAGACACAAAGAACCAACCAACCAACCAACCATCCTTCCTTCCTTCCTTCCTTCCTTCCTTCCTTCCTTCCTTCCTTCCTTCCTACCTACCTACCTGGTTGTGCACTGCACTATTCTTTGCAAAATGTCTCTGGTGTCTTTTCCTTCTAGGAAGCTACCCTTGAATACTCTTTGAGTACAAAGTGACAGGATGATTGCTCTAAAAGACACAAGAAACCTACCCAGTCCTTCTACTTTTCTAATATCCTGTGCACCAAGGCAGACACTTTCATATTTTTGAATTTATGCACTTACACAAGTGTGTGAAATCAGTCTCACAAATATTCTCTGATACAAACACTAAGTAAAAAAAAAACCTTATGGGGCGACAACAAAAATGACTGCAATATGTACTATTGAGCACAAATTATGTCCTCATTGTCAACTTCACCCTGTTCCATTCTGCACTCCATGTCAACCTGCATAATCTAGGCTCCATGACATCACAAACTAAAAGACCTATATCAGAATAGATGGATAGCTATAAAGTTATTAACAGGTAAACCAACCAAATTAGCAACAGTAATGTCCAACACAAAACTGGCCATCCATCAATTTTTATCCCATGCCCAGCAGAGAAATGGACAAATAACTTCCTGTAAAAATAAGCACTGTGATAGCTTCTGAAAAAAATATCAAGGAAGTATTCTGGAAGCCACACTGAAGAAGCTGCTTCTAAACCTGGAACCCAAAATGTGAGAGATGCTCCTTACTAGGCCTAACTTGCCTTTACTAGCTGGTTAATAAGGAAGGCATCCAAAGATGATCTTAACAGTTATCTGCTAATAACAGGGACTGTCAGCAATGTCCTTCTTTATTTACTCCACAGAGTTTTCTCCTTACAAAACAGAAATATTTTTTGATTAATCTCAGAAGTACAAAACTGGAAGAGACCATATGGATCATCAAGTCTAAGCTCTGCCAAGGAGGCTCAGTGGGGAATTGAACTCTCAATTTAGGCTCCATAGCCTAACCACTGGATTACCTAGCAGTTCTCATAACAATAATAATAAATAACCATGTGCAGTCAAGTCAATTCTGAATGTCAGGATTTTCCAGGTAGAGAATACTCAGAAGTAGAGAATGGGCACAAAATGCCAAAATGGTGTTTCGTTTCATTATTGTTTCATTTTTATTGGTTTTGTTTAAAATGAAACAATTTTTTTTAAAAAAAATGATTTCTTTTTTGTTCTTTCTATCTTTTTTGTTGTTGGGTTTTTTTTGCAGCTGACCAGCCCCGCCAGTCAGCACTTTTTTTCTTTTTTAGCCTAGCGCCGACCAGCCGGCCCACGGACCGGTTGGCACTGTGGCGAAAAGAGTTAAACAAGTATGAATATTCATGACTCTGTTTTGAATAGCCAACCACCAAGCTGGTGAGAGTGGATAAGAATGTTATATATGGGAACCTAATGGGTGATGGACAGTTCAATTGAGTTCAGTTTGTGTTAGAGCTGAGAGGAGTTCAGTTAAGGGAGCTGAGAGTCCGTTGGCTTGTCAGTTGGCCAGGTGGGAGATCCTGCCACTGAAAAGGGTCTGGTGTATAAAGGAAACACATTATTATAAGAATTCATGTATGCAATACAATAACATTGGCTAAAGCTATCATAATTCTGATCATCTAATTGCAAACTAATCAACATTTCATGTTTTGTTTTAAAACTATATAACCTGGTGTGACTCTCTCTCAAATACATACAAGTGTCCAGTTAATCTGGTGGTGACAATGAGTGAAAACCCAGTGTGTGTAAGGGGCATGTCACAGGTACTTTTTTTCTTTTTCAGCCTTGCGCCAACCAGCTGGCCCGCGGGCTGTTGAGTGCTTATTTTTATTAATTATTTTGACAAGCGCCGAGATTGGCGCTTGTCAAAATAAATAATAAATGAAAAGGAAACAGAAGGAAACGATAATTTCTGTTTCGTTTCGTTTCCTTTTTTGAAAAGGGCACTTCATTTTTTGTTTCGTTCTGCAACGAAAACAAAACAAAAAAATCATTTCGTGCCCATCTCTACGCAGAGGTGGTAGGTCATTCCATTCCTCTGGAGCATCTTTGGGACTGTGCAGCATGCCCAAGACCACACAGGCTGCCTCTACTTGCAGGACTGTCAGTAACTGAACTCCAACCCTCGAGCTCACAGCCAGATACCTAAACCAGTGAACAATTCAGCCATATGTATTCCTGAAGGTTTACACAGTCGGGATCTGATAGCTCTTGTGAGTTTTTTGGGCTGTTTGGCCATGTTCTGGAAGTTTTTCTTCCTGGTATTTCTCCAGTCTCTATGGCCGGCATCTTCAGAAGGCAAGGAGCTCAGGGAACTAGGAGTTCTCTCTGCGCTCTGGGTATACCCCAACAGCAATTCAGGCATATTTTTCATAAAAGTATTCCTAAAAATTGTACATGGTGATTACTGAAGTAAGTGAAGCTGGGTCCTGATGAAATGAAATTAGAGTCAGAAATTGCTTATATGACTGTTTCCTCTCACCAGAAGCATATTGGAAATTTCTGGGTGTGCAAGAGGAAAAATGAAAGTTACTAGAGATGGGCTATTTTTTTCCAGAAGCTACCGGTTCTGAAACAACACACGGGGGCCCAGATGGTGTTTGGAACCCTCCAAAATGCAAACAGAGAGGTGGGATGATGCATTTCCCTGCACAGCTCCTGATTGGCCAGCACCAGGGAGAAGGAACAATGACATCAGAGGATTCTACCACATTGGAGCTCAGCCCTGCCTGGGTGCAGAGCAAGGTAAGGGATTGGCTGATTGCATTTTGGAAGTTTCCGAATACCACCTGGGCTCCTGCGTGTTGTTTCGGAACCTGTAGCTTCCAAAAGAATAATCTATCCCTGAAAGTTACTACTAACTGAGAAAGTGTCATTCACATGTCAAATATGTGCCAAACTGTGTGCCCTACTGCATACCTAGCATCCAGTGCCTGTCCATCAGCCACAGCAGCCTTTGCAATCCAACAGGATTTGGGCATTTGGTTGTACAACGATAACATCTGATTCTTATATAGCTCTCCTTCCTTAATTGCCTAAACAGAGATGATCAGTGGGCCAAAATTCCTTTGGTTCTGCATCAGACCAAATAATGGATAGCTGAAGAGTAAGATACTACTTTCATTCGTTCACATGAAAAACAGCATCTTTTATATTCAAAGCAAATTTTTCCTACAAACTCTCTCACTTGACCCCCCTCTTTTCATTTCTTCTGCTGCCTAAGATGTCGTACCAGCATCTTAGATTTCCTTTTTATCAGCCCTAAACCAAAACCTACAAAGCTCTCACGCTTCGAGGGACGTAAAGGAAGAAAGATTTGGAAAGGACTCTAAGGAACGCTGATGAGGGCGAGCGAGAAAACAAGCCAACAACCGAAACCAACTTTTCCCGATTGGCGTTAAGTTATTAGAAAGTGGTTGGTGTGGGGAGGGGGAAGTGAGAAAAGGAGCAAACCACTTTGATGGAAGAAGTGCTGGCAACGCTTCAAACTTACTCTGCCATTTATCATGACACCAACATCCGTGATCGCAAAGAGTTCCACCATCGCGGCATTTAAGGGTTTTCTTTCACGTAGCTTCATGTCCCACTTCCTTTTTTCTTTCCTCCCCGCAGCCCCCTGCTCCTCTTTAATCATCACTTGCATGCCTGCACATCTCCATATGGCCGTGCTTTTGAGAAAGGTGTTCAGAAGTGACCTGGTGCCTTGCTCTACAAGAATAGACGGTGGCTTCCTGTTGTCGGTGTTTTTTTATCCCCCCCATTACCACCCGTTTTCCGTAGGATAAGTTGCACAGAGAAACACGTTGCCGTGGCACACTGGAAGCATCCTTCCCAGCAGCGCGGAGGGGAGAAGGGGGAGACACAACTTGAAAGCCCTCCACTGTAAAGTACCCTTGTTTGCCCTTCAGTAGAGAAAGCATTACAAAGCCTCTTTAGTGTAGACCTTGTCAAAGAGGATGGTGAGGAACCAAACAAACGAGACACAAATCTCAGCCAATTAGAGTATCCTGAGGCTTCTCCTCAGGTTCTGATCACTTTATTTTCCTTCCCCTTTTCTGTACCTCATCAGATGTGCTTTTAAAAAAAGAGAAGGCAAAAGAGCCTGCAATTTCAAAGGGTCTTCTCTTGTTGTGTCCATTAATGATCGCCTTTGGAACACGGATGGCTCATAGAACAGGTAGACCTCTTGATTCCATAACACAAGTTAGTGATTAAAAAGTTTGACGGTATTAGGGGATTTCTAGGTTCATTTTTCAATGAAAAGTGATACATCCTATGCTGTTCTTTATGATTTAGAGTTTCTCTCTCTCTAATACACATGGACCAGATATAAGAACTTTTGCAAATTAAGTTTTATAGTACAAAATCCAACAGAAATAGAGTGCCTGAAATCAGGTTGTTTACAGGAATAGATCATACTATTAGAGCTGACTGAATCAGACGGGATTTCATAAATCAATTCCTTCATAAGTTCTGTTGATTCAAATTGGGCCAAATTTAGTTGTGCCTGAAACTGCTACAGTAAGTCACAACTAGATTAGGCCCTTTAGAATATAACGATAAAGGAGTTGACTCACAAATCCCCACCGATACAATGAGTCAATTCTGGTGTTACCTGCTACCTAAGAAACAGTGAGGGCACATGGGGACATGTATAAAGCAAAAATAAGACAGCAAAGCATGCTGCTTCTATACTGCTCCTTACCAGTTAACACATTATCTAGGTCAGTGGTGGTGAACCTTCGGCACTCCAGATGTTTTGGACCACAACTCCCACAGTCCTTTGACATTGGCAACACAGGCTTGGAATTCTGGGAGTTGTGGTCCAAAACATCTGGAGTGCCAAAGGTTCGCCACCACTGCTCTAGGCGGTTTGCAGTTTAAGTATGCAGTCTGCACATTGCCTCCCCAGAGAACAGGGTACTCAGTCTGCCAACCTCAGAAGGATGGAAGGCTGAGTGAACCTCAAGCCAGCTACATGGGACTGAAGCCAGGTTGTGAGGAGAGTTTTGGCTGCAATACAGCAGTTTAACCACTGTGCCGTAAAGCTCTGCAAGACACAGGCGGTATGTTCAGAGCCTTCGTTTTCTACTGCACAGATAATCAAAGCTTGGTCTAATAACTGAGCAGAATATATACAGGACCAATGAAAGCCTTATAAGCTATTGTTGAATGAAAAAGTTTAGAAGTTTTAATTCTGATAACTTTTTTACTGTTGTGTTCATGAGAAGCTGAAAAAAGAAGTACGGTACACTCCAGAAACAAACCAGGAAGCCCAACCAAATAAACCAGCTGCTATTCAGGGAAAGTGGCTAACCCTATCCACTGCTTAAGACTCTGAGGTAGACCTACATTGCAATGGAGGTGTTATTCAGAGGTCCAGTATGTCATTTCAATGGCGAGGGATATGATGGTCAATACAAAGATTCCAGGTTCAGCCCCCAGCATCTCGAGATGGGCCTGGCAAAGATCATGGGGAAACCACTGCAGCCATTCTAGATGGACTGGGTACAACATAGATTTCTGTTCCAATCCAGAGGAATAACATTCCACTGTCTCAAAATGCATTTAAAAGTTCTGAGTTATTTTTTGTTTGTGTGTTTCAATACCAAAGTGCACTAAAACATTTATTTCATTGTAGATTTTTCCCCAAGCCCCCCCCCCTCAAGTGGTGTTTCCGTAAAAGTTTGATGCACATTTATTCTGTGCAATTTTTCTGACAATATGAACATTTGTGCATAGGGCTGTGTTGCACAGATCTGACACAAGTCTGATAATCAGGAATCTTGATAGGCAGGTGCCTTCCTGCTCATATAACCAGAGGCTCAGAATTCAAAAAAGTTTGTACAAAAATCCAGACCTGATTAGTTTTCCATACATTTCTGTATTTCTGGTGGCTTTTAAAATGCCCCAGTTCTAGTCAGCTCCACAGTTGAACAACACACGTCAAAATGTAACTCTCCAGATGTTGTTGGAGAAGTATCATATTAGACCAACCTTGAGTTATGTATTAAGTTACTGATATGTTGGAGGATGTACCCCAGAATAATTAAAGAGTGTCATGCCCTTGACTTTACATTATAAACTAGTTGAGGGGGGTTTCAACTGTCTGACCAGCATCACAGAGAAATATATTCTAACGTTGGGTGGGATAAAGCTTGGTTATGCAAACAAGATTAGGTGCCTTTGCTTACTGAAGGCAGATAGTACATCTATCGTAACACTGCATGATCTGGTCAATGCATCCCTAAAATAGATTCATAATGATTAAGGTAAGCAGCATCCCTTACAGTCACATTGACAAAAGCCCCCTTTTTAGTAATTGCCCAGGGAAGGGTCACAGAAATCAACACCCCATCAGTAGTCTAAAGAGAAATTAAGCAAAAGAAATTATGAGAATTTAAGGAAACCAAAGAGTGATTTGGGATCACGGTTGTTGGACATTGATTCCCATACAACATTTCTTCCAGGAAAGGGAACAAAAACAGAAGACTAGAGCCATTCTTCAAAAAAAAAAAAACCCTAAGAAAACAAGGAGAGAAAGCATGTTTGTTTCTCATTTCACTAATGATTTTAGGCACTAGGGAAAAGCTACAGTCAACATACACCTTCAACACATTATCCTCTAAGTATTGGCTAGAGTAGTGGTTCTCAACCTGTGGGTCCCCAGATGTTCCTGGACTGCAACATCCAGAAGTCTTCATCACTAGCTGAGCTGGCCAGGATTTCTGGGAGTTGCAGTCCAGGAACATCTGGGGTCCCACAGGTTGATAACCACGGGGCTAGAGGCATATACAGTAAGATTTTTCCAAACCCATTCCATTGCATATGACATTGCACAACAGAAATAGAAGTGTACCAGGTTTTCTCCTCTTCAAATCTAAGCTAGAAAAGAGGGTGTGTTTCAACTCAAATAACAGGGGTGACTTCACTAATAGATCTATGCCTGGGAGAGGTGGGCACAAATGCCAATGTAGCATGGATCATAGAATCATAGAATCATAGAGTTGGAAGAGACCTCAAGGGCAGCATATTCCACTGCCGAACCGCTCTGTCATGAAGTTCTTCCTAATGTTCAAATGGAATCTCTTTTCCTATAGTTTGAAACCATTGCCCCGAGTCGTAGTCTCTCAAGCCATGGAGAACAAAACTGTTCCCTCTTCAATGTGACATCCTTTCAAATATTTAAACATAGCTATCATATCCCCCTCAGCCTTCTTTTTGAAAGGCTAAACATTCACAGTTGTACATGGCATTAGTGACAAGTCAAACTCTCCTGATTCTACATCCTCCAAAACAAAGAAAGAGAGAGGAGAACGTGACGGAAGTGAACCAGATTTGTGCCATCTATTGACCCACATTGGAAACCAAGCAATGCAAGAAAAAGCAAAATGAACAAGAGAGAGCAGGTGAGGATAGTGAATGAGGGATATGTGGCTTCGATTGCATGCAACATGATAAAACAGCATGGAGGCACCACTTGAGAGGACAGGTAATAGGGAAAGATAGGAAAAAGAACTTCAGAAATATCTACAGGAAACGTAAATGTGACTTTTCAAGCTGGGAACTTCATTCCATCTTGAATGAAGGCACTATCGGGACCAATGCACTCCACATTCCCACAAAACCTTGGTTTAGCTCACCTGTGTTCCTCAGTCTTACCTCAGCCCCACCACATTTCTTAATGCAACTGCACATGTGGGACCTTGGATAGGGAGAAATATTGGGGCCACCTTTAGCTCTGCCCCATAAACCCTCTTAAACAGCTTTATCTAACTCGGTGATTCCCAACTCTGGGTATGCAGTACACACTTGGGAGATTTAGGTCAGAAAAAGGGAAATCCAGTGGACCCTTGTTTAACAAAGGATTTGTATAACATAACCTGTGTACAACATAAAAATGCCAGAGATAGGGGAAATTTGCTTAACAGAATCACCTATGGGGCGAATCCGTACAACATAAAAATTGTCGTGATTAGGGATTACTCTGTTTTCAATGCATTTCTATGGGAAATTTGTATAAAGGAAAATTTGCTTGACAGAATTTCATTTGGAATGAATTAATTCCTTTATACAAGGTACCGCTGTATGTCAACAACACTGTAACTTGTGCCTGATGATTGAGAAACCACCTCAGCTTCTTCCTTCCTTCCCCACCATGCGAGAGCCAGCCAACTTGCTTTTGTTTCAAGGCAGTGTCCTTGTTCCACCACTAACCTGGAGGCTTATGCTGACTGCTCCTTTCCTACCAATGGCAGTTTGCACGGGGTATTTTGTTTTACTGATTTTAACACCCCGCCCCGAGGAAATGAGAAAGCGGACAGAGGATGAGAGGGTGGATAATCTCCACAGCCCCACCTCCCTCAGCTAAAGGGTACAATTTACGGAAAGGGGCTGTCAAGGACTATCCAAGTGGAAAAAAAATGTTGGGAGCCACTGGTCTAATCAAAATGAAGAGATTGATTGATAATGTTGCTGACATGGCTTGCTGGAGAATGAACCCTAATTCAAAACATAGTCTGCAGCTCATGAATGAGAGCCCTGCTTTATGGAAGGTCCATCCCTCAATACATACAGTGGTACCTTATATAAAGTAATTAATTCTTTCCCAATGAAATTATGTTAAGCAAATTTGCCTTTATACAAATTTTCCATAGGAATGCATTGAAAATGGAGTAATCCCATTTGTATGTTGTACGGATTTGCCCCATAGGCAATTATGTAAAGCAAAATTTCCCTATCTCTGGAATTTCTTATGTTGTACAGATTTTATGTTATACAAACTGTTTGTTATACAAGGGTCCACTGTATTTCAGTCAAGCTACTATTGGCCACTGCATCAAAAAACAGAGTTTGCTTGTGTACACCAAGACTGCATTTTGGGAAGAAACACTGAATTACACTCATGATTCAAAAGGATCAATTGAGCCACAGTTTGTCTTTAATCCAGTTATAGGGAAACGAATTATAAGGGTCTGCTTTACCTGTATACATCATGCTATCATGACTTGGTATTTGCTTCGATAAGTAGCTTGTGTTATTGCTGCATTATTTGTTTCACTCAGCATGTGAATTTGTCTAGCCTGAAGAGGTCGTATGGAATACAAATGTATTATTTCCTTTACTATATACTTTTAAAATCCATCATTGTATGGGTTCCTGGACAGTAAGATGAAACTAAACAAAACAAAAATTTTGGAATGCAAGTATTAAGATTCTGAGCACTGGCGGCCAATGCTTGGCAAAAGTTCCAAGCTGCACATACTTTCTGTTTGTCTGACCAACATCTAGTCATCTTTCCTACTCAAGCAATTAACAGTCATAAGAACATAAGAACATAAGAAGAGCCATGCTGGATCAGGCCAAAGGCCCATCTAGTCCAGCTTCCTGTATCTCACAGTGGCCCCACCAGATGCGTTTGGGAGCGCATGAGACTAGATATCTGTCTCCTGATACCACTCCCCTGCATCTGGCCCTTGAAGTACCCTGGTTTAAAGCCTAGAGATTACACATCTCCATCATGGTTTGTAACCCGTGATGGACTTTTCCTCTAGGAATCTGTCCAATCCCCTTTTGAAGGCATCCAGGCCAGATGCCATCACCACATCCTGTGGCAGGGAGTTCCATAGACTTACAACACGCTGGGTGAAAAAATATTTTCTTTTGTCAGTTCTTACTCTCCCAGCACTCAATTTGAGTGTATGTCCCCTAGTTCTGGTATTTTGAGAGAGGAGAGAAGAGCTTCCCTCTATCCACTTTACTCATACCCTGCATTATTTTGTATGTCTCAATCATATCCCCCCTCAAGCGCCTTTTTTCCAGACTAAAGAGGCCCAATTGTTTTAGCCTTTCTTCATAAGGGAGGTGCCCCAGCCCAGTAATCATTTTAGTCGCTCTCTTCTGCACCTTTTCCAGTTCCACTATGTCTTTCTTGAGATGCGGTGACCAGAATTGTACACAATACTCCAGGTGGGGCCTTACTATTGTTTTATATAACGGCATTATAATGTTGGCTGTTTTATTTTCAATCCCCTTTTTGATAATCCCTAGCATGGAATTGGCCTTCTTCACTGCTGCCACACATTGGGGAGACACCTTCATGGAGCTGTCCACCAACACACCAAGATCTCTTTCCTGATCCGTCACGGATAACTCAGAGCCCATGAGTTGATAGATGAAGTTTGGATTTTTTGCCCCAATATGCATTACTTTACATTTGGTTACATTAAAACGCATTTGCCATTTCTCAGCCCACTCCCCCAGTTTGGAGAGATCCTTCTGGAGCTCTTCACAATCTTCTCTGGTTTTTACCACATGGAAAAGTTTTGTGTCATCTGCAAACTTGGCCACCTCACTGTTTATGATGAGTACATTACACATTTGGTGAACTATCCCTAACTCTTTGCTTTCTTCATCTTTAGATCCTTGGTTCGCTGCTTTGTGTGCACAAAAGCAACAAGCCACATCTTTCTCAGCAAGAGGCAATTTGCAAGGACATTTTTATGTGTGCCAATAATGTAAAAATGGCAACTGATACAAAACTGTGATTGTTTCTGCCTTGTCTGGTAAAACAAGAATCCTCGGATGGGTTGTTTGCATCTTTTTGGCCAGTCTCTCAGTCCTTCTTATTGATGGAGGCATTTTCCCCTCAAAGAGTTTCATGGCGAAACAGCTTTGTGTGTGTACAATTTAGAGGGGGAAATGTGCTCTTTTTACCTGACAAGAATATTCTGAAAATTAATCACTAGGATATTTCTTGATGTCAGCACAACCTAAAGTGACATAACGAGAAACCGAATAAATATCCTTCTCATCCCAAGGCATAATCAGGCAAGGGAGGCAGTCTAAGATAGAGTATTTCTCATGCTTCCCATCACAACACCCTTGTAAAACAGAATATTATAAAGGAGCCGGGAAATGAAAGGTTCATGACGTGACCAAAGGGTCATGACATTACCAGATGAATGAGAGGGAAACCAAATGGCAGAAAACAACTTTCACACACAGAATATCTCAAGGTTAGGCCCCGCTGTGTCCAATTATTCTCAGTAGCTGTTAATAGGGAAGAATAGGGATCTCTTTCTCCTTGATCCAATAATTAGTCAACAGAAACCATCGTAATCCCCATCTGCATTTATTTTTCTAATTTTGTGGAAATGTATATACATCATAGTTTTGTCTGCACTAGAACATAATACTGCTTGAAAGTCATTATGTTACTTTAGAAACATAAAAATATGACTAGGGATAATTTGATTTGGCAAATTTGTTGCTCTGTATTTTCTTCCGCTGCTTTGAGGCCTAGTGAAGAGGGCAGAACAGAACCAAATATACCCACCTTTTTCTTGTGACTGACAATAGCAGCACTTCCAAAAGGAAGAAATGCATCTTGTTCTTGCATTGGGGACGTCCGTTTGTAACCTGGGACTTGCTTATCCTCAGTGCACATAAATTAGGATAATCTGATACTATACATATTTTTTTAGAAATCATTTGGAAAATATTTATATAAAAACACAAGAAGAGCCATGCTGTATCAGGCCAAAGGCCCCTCTAGTCCATCTTCCTGTATCTCACAGTGGCCCCACCAAATGTATCCAGGAACGCACGAGACTAGATGTCTGTCTCCTGATACCACTCCCCTGCATCTGACCCTTGAAGGACCCTGATTTTAAGCTTGGAGATTACACATCTCCATCATGGTTTGTAACCTGTGATGGACTTTTCCTCCAGGAATCTGTCCATACTCATTTTGAAGGCATCCAGGCCAGATGCCATCAGCACATCCTGTGGCAAGGAGTTCCACAGACTAACAACATGCTAGGTAAAAAAAAAACCTTTTGTCTGTTCTCGCTCTCCCATCCTTCAGTTTGAGTGGATGTCCCCTAGTTCTGGTATTTACGAGAGGAAGAAGAGCATCCCTGTATCCACTTTACTCATGCCCTGCATTATTTTGTACGTCTCAATAACATCCCACCCAGGCACTTTTTTCCAGACTAAAGAGCCCCAAATGCTGTAGCCTCCCTCCATAAGGGAGGTCCCCCAGGCCAGTAATCATTTCAGTCACCCTCTTCTGCACGTTTTCGAGTTCCACTATGTCTTTTTTTGAGATGTGGTGATTAGAATTGTACACAATACTCCAGGTGGGGCGTTACTATCATTTTGTACAATGGTATTATAATGTTGGCTATTTTATTTTAAATCCCCTTCTTGATAATCCCCGGCATGGAATTGGCCTTCCTTCCTCACTGCTGCCATGCACTGGATAGACAGCCTCATTGAGCTGTCCACTAGCACACCAAGATCTCTTTCCTGATAAGTCATGGATAGCTCAGAGCCCATGAGTTGATAGATAAAGTTTTGACTTTTTTGCCCCAATATGTATTACTTGACATTTTCCTACATTGAAACACATTTGTCATTTTGCAGACCATTCCCTCAGTTTGGAGAGATCCTTCTGGAGCTCTTCACAATCTTCTCTGCTTTTTACCACACAGAAAAATTTCGTGTCATCTGCAAACTTGGCCACCTCACTGCTTATCTCTATCTCCACCTGTTCAGGTCATTTATGAACAGTTTGAAAAGCACTGGTCCCAGGACTGCACACCGTTTTTCACCTATCTCTATTGTGAAAATTCCCCATTGACACCTACTATTTGTTTCCTGGATCTCAACCAGTTCTCAATCCATAAGAGGACCTGCCCTCTTATCCCCTGACTGTGCAATTTTCTCAGCAGCCTTTGGTGAGGAACTGTGTCAAAAGCCTTCTGAAAATAAAGATAGACAATATCCACCAGTTCACCAAATCCACATGCCTGTTGACCTTTTCAAAAACATTTAAAAGGTTTGTCAGGCAAGAACTACCCTTACAGAAGCCATGCTGATTTCCCCTCAGCAAGGTTTGTTCTTCTATGTGTTTTAAGATTTTCTCTTGAACACCCTGTCTTAAAATATTTTATTCATCATGCTAAAATAAAACATTCCACAATCATTTATTCTTTTGCATTTTTAATTTTTTCCAATTTTTTTGAAAAACAAAACAAAAAGGCTTCAGGGGGGGAATTGGGAAAAAACCAGTTTTTTCCTGAATTTTTCCAGTTTTTTTTTCAGGCCTTCAAAACTGTACACCCATGCACTGAGGAGGAAAAAAATCTATCTGACCCATAGGGACAAATCTATCTGACATATAGGATGCTCATGTTTCGGTCAGATTTTGGATTTTTGGTAGTAACACCGAAGGAGGATCCCTGAAACAACAAGTTGGGGTTTTATTGACTGAATTTCTAAACAGATGCTTGGGTTTTTTGTTTGTTTGTTTTTTTAATTGAGAAATAGTTTTAATGTTTTTGTGCCTGTTTGAATCATTAAGGAATCACCCTGGGGGATCAGGAAAGTACATTTAAGACAATAAATTGCAAACAATTTATGTCCATACATCTTTCCCCTTTCTAAGACTCCTTGAAAGTAAAAACTGGTTTGCTTCTTTCACCACAAACAGGGGTGAATTTTTAACTTGGCACTTTTTCAAAAGAAATGAACATTCTTTTGGAGAAAGGCAAGGAACCCATCTTACAATTACTTACAAAAAAAACCCTTTTAACCACTTTTTGGGTGGTGGTTCTTGAGGAGGTGAAGCAGCACACTCGCTCTCCTTTTGTAAAATTTTCCATTTCTCTCACACTTTCCCAACTTTGATTCTTTATTTGTTAATTTTTAAAAAATAGGATAGAGAGGTGAAGGTGAGATAAAATCTACCTCATTTTCTATCCAGTTTTTGTGTTGTTTTGTTGTTTCCACCATGAGGAAAGGAGCTGAAGCCTGAATATGGCACCCTCATAATGATTTAACTAGAGCTTAATGAAATTTTCATCACAACCTGCTGTTCATTTTAATGGCCTTTGAAAGACAATAGAACAATGACTGGAGGGAAGAAAGGATTTTCTGGGGCATACATTTGTTTAAAAGCCCCCTCAGTTCTGTGGTTCTCTCAAAGCCCCACCCCCACCCCAACAACACCTCTTCCCTCATCTCTTCACAAAGCTCCAGGTCTTTTGTTTGTGCTATACATTTTCATTTTAGGAGCGCTAAGATAATGCATGAGCTCTGTTACCATTCTTATGTCTAAATGTAACCTTTGCTTAATGGAGTCTCTGGCATATACAGGGCCTCCCACTCAGACACTGTATTTTCACCACCTACTCCCACCTCACTCCCTGTTCAAGTCTCCCTCCCCGCCCCCATCATCATCCACTCAGGAGACACAGGATATGGGCTTCGTCTCCAGAAGATCCTTCCCAGTCAAAATTATGATGAACTATGCCTAAACGTTGTAGCCACACTGCCTCGGTAAATTCAATAGAACATTCCAGGATCTCAGATAGTCCCTTTATGGGAGAGGAGGGGAGGTCAGGGAAAGAGAAAAGGATTGAGAGTAAACGGGCATTAAACAAAGCAGTTGTTTTCTAGCAGACTCTCATTGTGGGGTCCATTCAATAGCACATTCAGGCTAATTTACAATCCCATCACACAGGCATGATGGTACAAGTTTGGGAACACTGTATTTGCAGGTTCTGGTCAACGAGCTGTTATATCGTTATATCACTGTTATATATTTTTAAATAGAAACCCAACAATGCAATCCAAGAGTAAAAAATGGAATTCCGGATTGAGAACTATCTTTATTAGGCCACAAAAAAGTTGGAGGGTGAAGACTGTAAACTGATACACTGACCTCCTTTGCCTTTCACCGAATGTATAATTTGTGCCTTGTAAATCACTCTGCCTACAAAAGACAGGGACCATTACATCAGGCTGTTTGTTTGTTTCTGATGCCTTCAATTTGATACCATCCAAGTCTGCATACAACAACTTGAAAGTCTGTCTTGTGAGGATCTTGAAAGCTGGCCTCGTTTGCAAATTCTTTAAAGAGAATTACTTGAACCCCAAATTTTATTTCTGTAAATGTTGACATCGTGCAGATTTTCTCCCCAGTAGAAATTCTAAAACCAGATTCTATTGAGTTCTGAGACTTGATGTGTTTCTTTAAACAACAAGCTTAGCAAGCAATTTCCAAGATAATCTAGTTATCTTTGAAATTTCCAATGAAAAGCAATAGATTGTGGGACATGAGATGTTTTCCACAACTTCCAAGGCAGCAACTTGAGCCCTCACTGTTGATAGGCTTGGTGATACCAATCAAAAGTTGGAAGCGCTGCCTTTGCAGACTATAGCTCTCAACATTCCCCAGCTATCATAGTGAACATTCATATTGTTCACAAAGATTATGGAAGCTCTGATGCTGATGCAGCTTAGCAGCTAAGGACCAATTCCCTTCCAAACTCTGGTCCAATGTGGATCCACAGTATCTTGTCTTATACTTCATTGCCATCATTGTCACTGTCCTCATTAACATTGTTGTTTATAATTATTCATGAAGGTATTGCAATTTAAAGAAGTAAAGAAATGTCATCAATTGCTCACCCCTCTGAGTCTGAGGGGGTCCTCCATCACTCTGAGGGGTCTTCATCTGCAATGTGGAGCTGAAATATTGTGGGGGTTCTTTCTCTTCCCATCATGTTTTCTACAATTTGCACAAAAATGGCATCTGAGCAAAACTGGTGTCATTTATTTTTGTGAAGCTGAGCAGCCCAATCCACGCATCCCACAGGAAGCATAAAAGGGCAGATTAAATGATAATGAAGACACAAACAGTTCATGTTGTGCAACAGTATGGATGTGGTTGGGTTTTAAGGTGCTTCATCCTTGTTGTCCTTCTGCTGGGACCCAAAGAGATGTGTATTCAAGGCAGACTTTTTGAAAAGAAAGGACTGTCAATCAAAGGGTTTTAATGGCCTGGATGTCAAATTTCGACTTTTAAAAATTGCTTTTAAATTCTTTTAAATTATTTTATTCAATTGTATTCACTAGTGAATATTGTAATTCATTACATTTTTAACTTAATTTGATTTTTAAAAATTTGTGAGGTCCCTTTATTGGGATAAATATGGGATACAAATGAAATGAATGCATGGATGAATGTATAAATGGATGCTAACATTTTAGTAGGCTAGGCAACAATGCAATGTTACTACTGTTGTCAGTTTTCCACATTGGTAGATATGCACAAATATCAGTCTTCCAAATGTGCAAATTCTTTCTGAGATCAAAATTGCTCCTCTACATTATTTCCATTGCAAATAAAGATTCTCATGTGATCCGTCTTCTCACATTGTAGCCGAACTGGCATATTTTATACTGCCTTTGTCTCATACTAAATAGTTAAGGAAGATGCCTGGATCAAAGGAAAAACACTGTGTGCTTCGTATGCATGATGGATATGGTGTCATCCTTGTCAGCAAACTACAGTTGATTAAAGGCAACTTGCTGCTGCTTAAAGGTACTATCAGGGTTTACACAACACAACTTCTACACAATGTAATGAAGTCACCCAACCACCACCCAAAAAAATATTGCTAAAAGAAGACACTTAGGGCACTTTTAAAAGGCCCTGTAAGATCTGCTGGCAACTTAAATTCGGACCAGAGATCGTGGGGGTTTGCTCCTCTTTCTGTGTTTCCCACCCCTCCGCATTCCCTTGCTCCTGTCTGCGTGAGGGGAGGGAGAAAAAAAAAGGGAGAATGCAGGCTCACCTCCGCTCTGCCCTAGGGAGCTGCCCCGGGAAGCATTCCAGTCTCTTAAAGGGGTGGGGGGCAAAAAACAAACAAACAGAAGGCAGGAGAGCCCAGCACTCACTGGTTTGCAATTCGCATCAGAAATTTTTCACCTTTGGAGACCAGGTACTTGGGAAATGCGCTGGGACACGCTTAGGTGGGCGTGGTCGTACTTAATTTTTTTAAAAAAGTCCAGAGCTGGTGGGAAAACAATTTAAAGCTCCGCATCTGGGAGCCCTTTGCCTCGGATTTTAGGGGTCGTGTAAAAGCGCCCATTGAGGCGATTTGCCACTATGACATCGCTGTTGTGCAAGCAAAGCTATGCAACAGGATTTCAGCTGGTAAGTGCATATTTTGTGTAGAAAATAATGGAAACCAACTGTATTTTATAACCTCAACCCAATCAACCCCCATTCTCTGCACATATTCTGAGTAGCTGACAGATACAACTGGATTCAGGCCAAACCCTAAAAAGGATGAAGCTTGACTAGTGTTAACAATGGTGTGAAAAATTCTAAAGTATTTACAGTTCTATTTTTGTCCCAGTCACAATCCATCACCCATTGTGATGGAACTACAGTTGCTCTGAATTTGTTTTCTCATAACCACGACGAACAAAGATGTCAGTTCCTGTGACAACATTCGCCTTATTTTCAGCACACTGCCGATGTCTAGGGGGAAAAAGCAAGGGTGAGGAAGTGGGCAAAGGAACAATACGACAAAAGCAGGTTCTTGCTTAACAGCAGAGAAAGGTTGTCAAAAATGTCACAAGTCAACAGAAGGCCCCTCCAAAGCAAAAGCAAAGCAAACAAGCAATCAACAATCCCCAGTCACCAACTGTTCATAGATGGACCTGAAGAAGATTAACTAAAATGTATGGAGATCGAAGAATGAAACTTCTTGTTGATTATTCTCATTCACGTCAACTTCTCTAAGAATTATCACGATCCCTGAATCATCCTTACTGAACACCTCTCAGAGAAGGAAATAAGAAATTATAAAGTAGAAGATGAGAGAACAACCAAAGCTGGCTTTTCCCCTGGTGCAATTTCACTTTCACGACAGGGCTTGGGCAGTGATCCGACAGTGGCAGAAATCTTGATGCTTAGCACAATAGTCATGCAAGAGTAAACTAGGGATGGGCATGAAACAGAAAATAGAGTTTCATTTCGTTTCTACTAGTGTTTCATTTCGTTTTGTTTTTAAATGCATTTTTGTAAAAAAATATTGTAGTAAAATGAAACAATAACAAAACCATTTGCTACTCTATAAATGGCCCCCCTGGGTCCTTGTTGTGTTTTGTTGTTACAATTGTGATCGACCCTTCATGACTCCACATCCATGGAGTTTTCTTGGCAGGAATACTGGAGTGGTTTGCCAGTTCCTACTCCAGGTGCCTACACTACCTGGTATTCCCTGGTGGTCTCCCATCCAAGTACTAACCAGGGCCAACCCTGTTTAGCTTCCGAAATCAGTCGAGATCGGATGTGCTTAGGGCATCTAGGCAGCACCCCTGGGTCCTAGAGGTACCAAATTTGATGGGTCAGGGAGCCTTTTTACAGAGTAATGAAATGTTTCGTTTTCGAAGTGGGGAAAAGAACTGTTTCATTTCATAATGAAACACTGAAACACTGTTTCCCATTTTGTTTTGTAACATTTCGAAAGCTTATGAAACGATGAAACAGCATGTCATTTTTTAATAAGGTGCCCATCTCTAGAGTAAACCCATTGAATCATTGGGGCTTTCGTGAGTCAACTCCTCTGTAAATTCCATTGATCCAAATGGGCCTACGCTAGTTGCAACTTTACACACAACTCAAGTAGGCCCATTTGAATCAGTGGAGCTTATGGAGGAGTTGCATTACCCCAAACCCACTAATTCAATGGGCCTGTGTTGTTGCATTGTTACAGTCGTGACTGACTCTTCATGACCCCATGTCCATGGAGATTGCTTGGCAAGAATACTGGAGTGGTTTGCCAGTTCCTACTCCAGGCGCCTACAGCACCTGGTATTCCCTGGTGGTCTCCCATCCAAGTACTAACCAGGGCCGACCCTGCTTAGCGTCCAAAATCAGGAGAGATCGGATGTGCTTAGGGCATCTAGGCAGCTATCCCTTAGTGCAACTCACTACCCAACATGTTTTGAGCCCCTGCATGGGAATTAGGGGTAAGAATAATATGAATAATATTCCTTGTTCTTATGAGTTTAGGGCGTTTTTGACTCAGCAAGGATTTCAAGAGCTCTGCCAGGTCCCTCTCTTCCATCTGATAAACAGAAAGTGCTGAGGCAGGACTCTTTAAGGGATCCGTGCAAAAACTGCACAGCTGTTTCCTCTCTCCTCCTATGGAAAGCACATATACAAGCATGCATGTACAAACACGTAATCACACAGAAGTGTGGGTGAGCTGTTAAGGAAAAAGCAATCAACACATACAACACTTAAACTTGCTTAATTTTTAGAAACCTAAGGAGAACTCGTGCTTCTAAGGTTTGGAGCAACATCAGAAATGACATAGTTGGTTGAAACACAGCACCTCTGGAGGAAATCTAGTTATTAAACCCCAGCTAGCTACTGCCTAGATGCCCTAAGCACACCCGATCTCGCCTGATTTCAGAAGCTAAGCAGGGTCAGCCCTCGTTAGTACTTGGATGGGAGACCACCAGGGAATACCAGCTGCTGTAGGCGCCTGAAGTAGGAACTGGCAAACCACTCCAGTATTCTTGCCAAGGAAACTCCATGGACATGGGGTCATGAAGAGTCAGTCACGACTGTAACAACGCAACAACACAGGCCCATTGGATTAGTGGGTTTTGGGTAATTCAACTCCTCCATAAGCTCCATTGATTCAAATGGGCCTACTTGAGTTGTGTGTAAAGTTGCAACTTGCGTAGGCCTGTTTGGATCAAACCACTCCAGTATTCCTGCCAAGAAAACTCCATGGACATGGAGTCACGAAGAGTCGGTCACGACTGTAATGACACAACACACACAGAGGAGAGCCATTGAACCATGTTGCTTTGATAAATAAGCATTTAAATAAGTTCCACTGGATTGATGGTTTTACTCTAGTTGGGATTAGCAAATGGAAGGAGGCCTCTCTGTCTCCTCAGTGTTGCAGTCAGGAACAACACTTGGTACTGCATTATGTGCTTGTGTTGAGAAACAAGGCTTAACATGTGTCCATTTATTTGTCGCACTTTAAGTGTGTAGGAACTTTCCTGCCATGTTGGGAGGCATACAATACCCTTCAAAACAAGGCTGCATCTAAAAAAAAACCCCAAACAACTTAAAATCAGAATAGGAAATAACAGCAGAACTGGATCTAATTTGGCAAAAAAAAAAATCTTAACTAACACAGCTTTCAGAAACAGCGAATAAGTGTTTTACATGATAAGTCATTTTCTTTCTTACAATACGTATTGTTACTGTGATAAGCAAACGAGAACATGTTCAGACAAATACAGATATGTTTGTTTCTATATTTGGAAGACAGACATATTGTTTTGGCGATTGTGGATCCTAGCATGTAGGTTGTGAATGGCAAAATCCTTCTGTGTGATATCACACACAAGCTGGGGATTGTTTGTTGTAATGAATGGAGGTTTACATTTGTATTGAGGGGAACATAAGAACATAATAAGAGCCATGCTGGATCAGGCCAAAGGCCCATCTAGTCCAGCTTCCTATATCTCACAGTGGCCCCACCAAATACCTCTGGGTGTGTAGCCTGCATACTGTAATTAAAAACTGTAAACTGCCCAGAGACTACTTGAAGTGGTATGGGGCGGTATATAAGCAGAACACTTTTTTGTTTTTTGTCTCCTGATACCACTCCCCTGCATCTGGCCCTTGAAGTACCCCGGTTTTAACCCTGGAGATTACATAACCCCATCATGGTTTATAACCTGTGATGGACTTCTCCTCCAGGAATCTCTCCAATTCTCTCTTGAAGGCATCTAGGCCAGATGCCATCGCCACATCCTGTGGCAGGGAGTTCCACATACTAACAACATGCTGCAGAAAGAAGTATTTTCTTTTGTCTGTCCTCACTCTTCCAGACCTCAATTTGAGTGGATGTCCCCTAGTTGTGGTATTTTGTGAGAGGGAGGAGAGTGTTCCTGTATCCACTTTACTCATGCCCTGCATAATTTTGTACGTCTCAATCGTATCCCCCTTCAGGCACCCTTTTTCCAGACTAAAGAGCCCCAAATGCTGTAGCCTTTCCTCATAAGGGAGGTGCCCCAGCCCCAGACTAAAGAGGTAGCGAATACTGCCTTGAGGAAGCTGAGTAAAATCCTGCTCACACTTTATCTGCATTAGAGGAGCAGATAAAGATGATATTGTCCATGGAAGAAAAAAGGACAGAACGCTCCTTCTTGGGGGCTGACTAAGCCTTGGATTTTTGTACACATCCTTGCATACAGGGCCGGTGCTAGGGTTTTTTTTTTGTGCCCTAGGTGAGGGTGGGGCGGACAGGGGGTGGGGGTGGGGCAGGCGGCAGGGGGGCAGGGCAGCGGTGGGCAGGCGGCGGTGGGTGGCTGGTGGGCGGTGGGGGGACGGACGGTGGGGGCCAGCGGCGGGGGGGGGGGGTATGGCAGGCTGGCCAGCGCCCTCTCTCCATTTTGGCACCCTAGGCAACTGCCTAGTTCGCTTTAATGGACACACCGGCCCTGCTTGCATACTCTCCTCTTGCGTACCCATGAAGAGGTATATGACCGTTTTTAATCTCATCTTGCTGTGCAGTCTGAATTGGGGTAAACCATGGCAAATCGTAACCATAAATTGTTGACAGATGGCCAACCTCTAACCATGGATTCGAATTCAAATTATTGCATCGAGAAAAGGCAATCAATATTAAACCACAATTTATGGTTTGTGCAATGATACACAGTGAAACTATTAGAGAGACAGATGAGTCTAGTCTTACTCTCTCGAGTGCGATGGAGGATGAGGAGGGAAAGGGTGCATGGGGTTCTTCCTTGGAACATTAAACCGTGGTTTAACATTGTGGAAGAAACGGAGGGAAACCTAGCAGGGAGAAGAGAAATACCTGTCCACTTTTAAAACTCACTTGGTGAATGTGTTCTTGGATTGGGAATTATACGGTACCTCCAAGGAAGTCCAGCTGATTAACAAAGCACAGTGAAAGAAAACAAAAGAAAGCAGAAAACGTCTACCTATCGGTAAACGCCTACCTTCCGGTTCATTCTTGATGAGCTCTTCCATCTTCCTCTGCTTTAGAGTGTCCACCACATCAGCTAGGCTGCCTTTACGCCTCTCCGGAGTTCCAAGAGCTGTATTTGAGAAGGACTCCCCACTTTGACGCCCACCATCTTCTGCCTTAGAGGGTGAGGTAGATGAGTTGTGCGGGGCGAATGAAGACATCACTTTATTGCCATCGACTTCCTAATAGGGAAACAAGACCAATCTCTTAAGAATTTTTTTTTCCGGGGGGAAACAAACCTAAAAATGAAGTGTGTGTGTGTGCACAGAAATGTAATAATGACAGATCCTTTGTTTGAGTTCATTGCTGCTGGTTCCTCTCTCAAGACCTTCAGATGAGGGGGTGGGGGGGAGGGAAGACCAAAGAAGAAGAAAATAGAAGTACAGCTTCAAAAACAGACAGAACAAAGGCTTTCCATCAAGGATCAACTAAGATTACAGGCTGAACTGAGAAAAGATTAGCGTTCAGGAGAGACAACATTACATATATTTTTCCTCCAAATGAGAACAGTTAATGTCCACAGCTTTTCCAATAACAACGGTATGGATTACCTTTAATTGTTTGCTCCTTCACTGCTTTTTATGCTCAAAGTTGGGGGACTTTTTGTCTTTTCTCCTTTTGTCTTTTTTTTTTTGCCTAAGAGCCATTAATTTCCTGTTTCCTTTTTCTTTTAAGTGGTTAATAAGAGGACGGTGTGTTGGCTATTCAAAATGAAGCAACGATCAGATAACAAAAGCTCCATACTTTGGTAGTGTCATCTTTCCTGCCCCAAGTGGTTGGGGAAGCCACCATCTTTTCTCCCCATGACTCAGGTGGCTTAAACATTTCTAATTTGTTCTCTCTCCCCCTTGCTCCATTTCTCTTGTCCCTTTTTGAAGAAAATACTCTTTTAAAGACAAAGCGTTTACACGACCCCTAAAATCTGAGGCAAAGGGCTCCCAGATGCAGAGCTTAAAATTGTTTCCCCACCAGCTCCGGACTTTAAAGAAAATTAAGTGCGACCATGCCCACCTAAGTGCGTCCCAGTGCATTTTCCAAGTACCTGGTCTCCTGAGGTGAAAAATTTCTGATGCAGATGTAAAGCAGTGAGTGCCGGGCTCTCCTCACCTTGTGTTTGGTTTTTTTGCCCCCCGCCCCTTTAAGAGACCTTAAGAGACTGGAATGCTTGCTTCCAGCAGACAGAGGTGAGCCTGCATTTTTCTCCCTTTTTTTCTCCCTCCCCTCATGCAGATGGAAGCAAGGGAGTGCGGAGGGGTGGGAACACAGGAAGAGCGGCAAACCCCCAAGATCTCTGGTCTGAATTTAAGTGGCCAGCGGATCTTAGGGGTTGTGTAAAAGCGCCCAAAGCTGCTGGAACAACAATGATCCTAATGATGCTTGCAAATGTGAAGTCCAATGACAGGAGCACAGATCTTCCTCCTGCAAAGATGGGATCTGGCTCTCATTAAAGTCACTAAACATCTTCTCACCTATTTTAATAGATCTGACTCCTAATAGCCACATTCTGGGTTGTTCCAAAGCGACCAGCCTTCTTTCACACCTCCTGATATTTCAAACATCTTCCTCCTTTCCCTCCCTTACCTTTTGGCCTTTATATGTAACCCCCCCCCCCCAGACTCTTCTGCTGTTTGCATTTCTTAAACTGTTTCTTCTGTTGCTGGGGCTATAATTGTGTTGACAGTCTTCACACAGATCTGACAAAGTAACAAGTAAGCTCTTGCCTACAAAGGCTATATGTCACAATATATTTCAAGCCTTTCAGTTGGCACAAGAAAGTCTTGCTTTAAGCAGCCGCACCACTCTGGATGCTCACACAAGAATGCTATGTTGGACCAAACGAAAGATCAGAGATGATTCCAATCCTTATTAAATATTTCATTCCTGGCCATTGTTTCATCAAGCAGAGAAATTCTGATGAAACCTCCCCTGGACCAGTCTGATTTCCTGACCCCCCCCTTGCAAAAAGTAGTCTGTTCATTTCTCTTTTTCTTCGTTTTCAATTCTGCAAATTCCAAGCCTGTGCAGGAGCAGGCGACTCCTATAGAGGAATTATACAATCCTGTGCAGGAACTCCCAAGTCTTATCTCAGAGTGAAGGTTTCTTGTGATCCAGCTTTTAGTTGTTGAAAGTCAATTGCATGAGATGCTGCTGATACACTGGAAGCCAGAGGGAACCCTACAACAATGCAAGTATAGCTATTTAATTGATCATAAAAATTTAACTCAATTCCACACCTTCGGGTACGCAGGCTTTTGATGTATACCATATCTTAGATCACTGGAGAGCTGCACTATGCACATGGGAAGGAGACAGAAGGTATAGGAAATACCACTTATTTAGCCAGTCCGTTCCAGAATGTATAAAGATGTATGACATTCAAATAATCTCCAACGAAAAACAAAAGGCAAAAAACTCGGCATTTTGCAAGCAAGTTTATCAAGAAAATGAATAGAGTACACAACCCTTTCTTCTTAAACACTTCCTTTCCAATGGTAAGACATTTTTGACATCTGTATATATTTTTTGCTACTTGCAGTTTCAGACTTGGGAAGATAATGCGTTATTTATGACAGGCTACTTGGGTCTTAGCAATTTTGGCCTTAAGAGTTTAGGTATACTGAAACAGTGCCTGTGCTTTGACCAGCATAAAAATGGATCACATTCCCTAGCTCATATTGCTAACGAGTGCTTGACAGCAGTATCGTAGCTGATACAACTGAGGCAGGTACATACCTGCAGAAGGTGGAAGAATACACCTTATCCTGCCCTGCCCCATCTAGGAGATATTTAATTTAATATGTAAACATCTCCTTCAGACCTAAAATGTAGCCCACTTTCAGATGCTCCCAGAAGAGTTGAAACAAACATAGGGTGGTATTTACTAGATAAGAAGTCCAATCCTTGCATGTACGGGACGGGATGATGACAGCTATGTGGAATTAATTAATTAAAGCAAACGGCTTATAAGAACATTCTTTAATTTTTTTGTGTAATATTTATCCTAGGATGGACTGATTTCAGTAAACCTCCTGCTTTTCTAAGGAGTAGAATGACAGAAGCATTCTGAATCTGTTGAAAGAAAAGCATCTAAAAATTTGGGAGAATGCAAAGTGCTCCAGTCTACTGAAAAGAGGGCATACAGAGTACCGAGAATTCTGAAACCCAGTAAAACGTGGTCACTGGTCACAGCAAAGGATGAGGTTGTGTTCTGATTCTCCCCCCCACACCCCTTAAAGCAGTAGCTGCTCACTACCAGGGAGATCCATTCACCTGTTCAAGTTTGATTACATTTTCAGCCCCTGGCCCTGTTAATCCTTCTAACCATTTTATGAGGTTAGCAGCTGTTCGCAATGCAGGGAGATGCAGGAGAGCTGATCATCCCTCTTGCGCGTTCCAACACAAACGGGTGTTTCAAAAACATTCCATTTCTTATAGCTATATAGATGCATATTTCTAAAGAAACAACCATTGGTGTTGTACTTACCGGTAGAGATTATCCTTTCCTCGTATCAAAGGGTAGTAGAGAATTTCTTCATACCCTCCCCCCCACACACACACACGTTCTGCCCACCCCACCCCCCCACATGAATAAGAAGAGAAAAGACTGACCCCCAAAACTGTGCATTCCGAATCCATCCAAAGCGAATCACCGCAGAAGTTGCTATTCTAATCGTCAAACGGGTTCCCCACCCATGATCGCACATCCTTCTTCCAAGGTTTAATGATAAAACAGGCTTCTGCCCTTTCAGGATGAGGTCAATAATCTTCCTTTGTTAATCTTGATGAAGCTTTGCTTAATCTAGCCCCCTTGTCACCTTTGTGATTGACAGGTAAAGTCATGTCAGTGGACAATAGACTTTATCCTCACCCGGGACATACCCTCCCTCTCTCCACCCATTCCCTCAATCTCTTTCTTTTTGGTGTCCGGGCCTTCACTAGTGTGTCGGAGATTCCTCCCCCTAAAGATTGAAAACATTTAGTATGAGATGTTTATTCCAACTTTTTAATCTTTTTTTAAAGGTCTAGCATATTTCTTTTTGGAACCTCATTCATTCTTTGCTGTACCAGGAAGCAATATTAAAATATCATTTCTCAGTAACATGTTGGATATTGCTCAGAAACATTTCTATAGGGTACCTCCCCCTACCCATTATTTTAACTAGTTCTTGGTCTCATACATTTGACTCATACTGACAGCCATCTCTTCCGTAAGCAAAAAAAAAAAAAAAACTAAATTCCAGCAGATGGGAACAATGAATAAAATGCTACATTCTCTAAAATAAAAGTGCTTGCTACTATCTTTATCTCGCTTTTCTCTCTCTCAAAAAGACTGCTTCTCATGATGTTTTCCGGGAAAACTCATCTTGTGCTTGAGTTACACCTGAAAAATTGAATCTCCTTTTCCATGTATGTGTAAGGTGGACTTTTTGAAACCAGTTTTAGAGATTGGATTTTTGAAAAAAAATGTTCCAATGATTTTAATTGATTTGAACATGGTGATTTTAGTTTTTTTTTTGTTTTTGGTTTGTTTCAACAATGTTTATTAAGCCCTTTTCATTTGTGGGAAGGTCTGATAGATATTAATGATCAGAAACCAAACAAGGCTCAAGTTTAGAGTACATAATTTCCCATAGCTAGTTGAGACTGATACATTGTGTGGCTTGTTGCAGGCATCTCGAGTGTATGCTTGGTCACATGCCAAAATGTGCAACAACTATGCACCATGGCACCTTATCAGTTAGCTACAACTTGAGTTGCGGAAAGTTATGCAAATCTTACATGAACACCAAGATGATTGTGACTAATACAGTAGGACCCCCATATCCACTGATTCATTATCCACTAATTCAATTATCCACAGTTGGCGCGCGGGGGGGGATTAAATAAATAATTCAGCAGCCGCAAAGCAAGGTACTGTCACAAAAAGCAGCTGTAAAGCAAGCTATTGTCACAAAACAGCAGCCGTAAAGCAAGCTACTGTCACAAAACAGAAGTTTTGGGACTTGTTGGTGTTCTCTCTTATCCACTGTTTTCATTATCCAAAGGACGGCCTGGAACCAATCCCCAGCGGATACTGGGGTCCTACTGTATATTCAGTATATGAAGTAAATAATTGCATCACCTGCATTTATCACACGTACCTGGACCTTATTCCAAAGCTGCAATGGAAGAATATGCCTATCAGTTACAATACCTGCATCTCTACCTGGATAAGAAGTGCCTAATAACAGTTGTGCATACATTGGTAATCTCAAAAATAGACTACTGCAATGCTGTCTACATAGAGCTGCCCTTGAAAGCAGTACAGACACTTCAGCAGGTGTGTATAAAGAAATTGTTTTTATTATTTCTCATGGAAATGTTTCAGAGTGAGTTTTTAAGTCTTTATAGGGGTCGACTATCTGGGTACTTGTAGGTATTCTCCTCTACCAGACTCTGTACTTCAAGCGAACAGCAAAAGGAATTTTTACCAGAAATTCAAAATTCTGCATCACAAAACTGACAATTTTTAGCAGAAAAGTATGTCACTGGAAAGCATGCCGAGTAATTTCCTGGCATTCCAAAGGAAGTTTTCATGCTGGTTAAAAAAAAACATTATAGCAACATTTGCACAAAATTCTACAATTTATGCAATTACTTAAATTGCCCTCAAGCTAAGGTGAGCACTGCTGTCTTAACTTATCTGAAGCACAACATCAGTTGTTGGCAAAATTCTGAAGAATCACCCAGTCTGTCTGTACTTTCTGTATATGCATGCCTTTGGCCTCCTGAAAAGGAAAGGCACTAAAATCATTTTACACACATTACAGAAACAAAGGGATGGAAAGAAGACCAGCTTGTATCACTCTCAGTAGAAGGTAAGGAATTACACACAGCTTAACAATTCTTCATTGAGGTTTCTTGCCATGTGAGGACATCCTGCATTGACACGAATGAGGAATTCAATGAGTATATGTTTCATTCATATCAAGGACCCACAGTTTCCAGGACCAAGAGGGGACAATTTAGAATTATTGGGGTGGGCGGGCAGGCGTCTAAACACAGGCTGCCAAAATTTATTTATTTATTTATTATTTCCATTTATATACCACCCAAATTTCCAGGAGGAACTCTGGTAAAGAATCTTGGAGACACAGAAATCTGGGGATTGTTAATGGTAGTTTGGCCTGTGACTTATTTGAAAGGTGAATGGCCACCCTCAGAGGCTCCCACAATTGGCAAATCCATCCATCCATCCATCCATCCATCCATCCATCCATCCTTCCTTCCTTCCTTCCTTCCTTCCTTCCTTCCTTCCTTCCTTCCATCCATCCATCCATCCTTCCTTCCTTCCTTCCATCTGTCCGTCCGTCCGTCCTTTCTTCCTGCCTTCCTTCCTGGTTGTGCATTGCACTATTTATGCAAAATGCCTCTGGCATCTTTTCCTTCTACGAAGCTATGCTTGCATACTCAGTGAGTACAGTGGGACAGGATGATTGCTTTAAAAGGCACATGCAACCTATCCAGTCCTCCTTTTTGGAATAGCCTGAGCACCATGGCACCCGTTTTCATAATTTTGAATTTGTGCACTTACACAAACATGTGAAAACAGTCTCACAATTATTCTCTGATAGGGACACTAAGGAAAAAACTAGCCATGTGGCAGGTAGAACAAAAATGACTGCAATATGTAATATTAAGCATAAATTATATCCTCAATAACAGTTTCACCCTGTTCAATTCTGCATGTCATCCTGCATAATCTGCTCTCCAGGATGTCCTAAACTAAAATACCTCCTTATATAAAAAGTGGTAGACTCAGGACACAAAACAGTGCCTTTTCCACCTGGGACAAAGTCAATAAATGGAGGAAAAAATGTTCCAAGCCTTAAGAAGTTTTGTATACCACCCCCACCCTCAACCTAAACCAACTCTGGATTTGGCTCACAGCTTCGTCTTTGAATATGGGTGATGCCTCAAATGTTTGCATTTCCATGGTGAGGGCTGCCGTCTCTAATAGACAGATTGCCTCATAGATATTTTCCTTCCCCATTTATGATCACATCACACCTCCCAGTTTATGTCAACTGGAGTAATGGTTTATTTGGGAGGGGAAATAATATTAGAGCGTATAACACTTGGCTCTCGTTCATGCTGTGTACAATTTTTGTCCTCTTGATCACAGGCTGGAGACAGATGGGGAGTTTTTCAGAGAGCCTAGGTGTTATGATAAAGCCATCACTGTCTGTGGTGCGCTCGCTTCTCCCCACCCGCCCCCACTGTCTTACTATTATCTCAGGGATAAGTGTCGCTTGCGACTGCGTTTTTACGGGTTTAGTAAGCTTTCGGAAGGGAACGGAACCCATAGGCACAGGGGGAAATAACAGGACCACAGTAATATGCATGTAGATTGTGACCCACAGTGGTTGGCAGTCAGTCCGTGTTCTGAATGGTTAAGTAATGGGCTGGAATGTTTTGTGCAACAGAACGGCAGCTCTCTCTTAGCCTGCTCATTTGTATGGCATGTTGTCCACAATGCAAAAAACAACAACACAACAACCTGCAGGAGAGATCGCAAAACTCAGGCGTCCTATGATCAGACACCATTGAATGCCATGACTTTATGTGCAAGCTGGAAGCAACAAGTAAATGAATGAAGGTTGCTGGCTTCCTCTCTGAAGACCACCAGCAAACACTTTAGAGACCACAAATTACAGGCTGAGAACCACCACCGACTTGAGTTCAAGCATTCTTCTCTCTTTTTTTCCTGTTCCTCTACCAACGTCCCACAAACAAACTGAGCCCTGTTCATTGACCTGCTGCCTTTTGGGTAATTACAAGCCAGAAAGCTACGAACAGAGCAGTAATGATGTACTCTATGAGGACAAAGAGTACATCAGGACAATGTCTCTTTCTCTGTGTGTGTATGTTAGGTGGGTGTTACAGTTGCAATGACCAGCGAGGTTGAGTCTAATGATCTGTTTGCTATTCAGACATGAATTGTTTTATCTATTGTTGAATTGGCTAAGCTAATTATAGTTTAAGACTAATTATGCAATGGACAAAACAAATGCTCCAGTTCACTCCCCTGATGTATGGTGATCCTTGTCAAAGCTCCCCAGGTAAAGAGTACTCAGAAGGGGTTAACCATTCCCTTCTTCTGGAGGTGCCCTGGGACAATGTTAGTATTAATTGACCTAATGGGTACTTCCCAAACTAACATGCACACCAGAATATACTTATTTTTCTGCACATTTTGTAATGCAGCTCTCCACTTAAGAAAAACACACATTGAAGAAAACTGAATAGAAAAATGCATGCATTCATAGAAATATTGTATAAAAAGACATGTAACAAATAGCCCGGGGGGGGGGCTTGTAAGCCTTATGTGAAATAAACCGTTGAGTTAATTTGATCACATTTTCAATAGTTTTATATGGTTGTAGAACATGGACTTTGAGGAAGACAGATGGGGGAGGGGAATAGATGACCACTACACATTTCATGGAGAGTGAGGATTACTAACAAGGAAATCCCAGACAGAGCCATTTAAAAATGTATTTTTCCATCTATAAGACACCCCCGGGTATAAGATGACTCCCACTTTTCCAAACCAAAATTACAGTTTTGCAACCATGGTTCTCTCTTCGGATTACTTATAAGACAACCCTCGATTTTTAGTGTAACAATTCTACACAAAAATATAGTCTTATATACAGAAAATCTGTACCTCTGGAAACCAAGATCACCAAGCAATAACTCACATGTTTTGGACATGTTATGTGAACTGACTCACTTGAAAAGACAATAATGCTGGGACTGGTCAGTGGCAAAAGAAGAAGCCCCCCCCCAACGACTCACTGGCTTGACCCCATCAGAAGAGACACTGGAATGACTCTGATGGGACTAAAAGAATCTGTGCAAGATAGAAAGGCATGGAGAACATCGATCCACAAAGTGACTGAGAGTCGGACAGGACTACTGAATGGACAGAATATAAGAAGCAGTAGTCTGTGGACTGGGACATCTTTCTTCAGATGTCAAATGTACTGTACCTCTTCATCAGACAACTGTGATGAAGTGGGGGAGCAGTGCACAAGACCTTATGCCTAAGAAAACATATCAGTTTACATGAGGTCACAAGACCCTTTGATGTTTTAGCTCCAACAGCCAAACTGGCTACCTTCTGAAAAAGATGGCAGATGTTTATCTATGAGGGGAAAACTCAGATAAAACTATGTCCAAAAGTATACAAAACTTTCTGACTGGACTTCAAAACAAATCACAGGCTGACACAGAAATGGGAAGAAGTATGTTGCATCTCGAAAAACAGAGACCTTTAGATCTCTGAAAAAGACCCCTGGCTTTGCTTGTTTGTGGTTTTTTTTTGCTTCGGATGATGACTATTGTCATCATCATTAAAGCCGCTCCACTAGGTGCCAATCAGCTATCGACCACAATTCAAAGTGCTCACCATAACCTACAAAGCACTATGCGACCTGGGTCCAAGCTACCTCAAAGATTGAATCTCATAATATGAAACAGCTGAGGTGTTGAGGTCATCAGGAGAGGCCCTTCTCTCCAGCCCGCCACCCTCACAGGTACATCTTGGGGGAACACAGGAAAGGGCCTTCTCGGCTGCTGCGCCCAGACTCTGGAACTTCCTCCCAGGACTGCCCCATCCCTGCTGTCTTTCCAGAAACAGGCAAAGGCCTTTATTTCAGGCAAGCTTTCCCTGAATGATGGACAACCATACATTGCTACACAGACTTTGTGTTTAACCACTTAGAACTTTCTGCTTGTATCTCACCTTGCGTGATTACATTGACCCTAAGTTATCAATTGTTAGTTCCCATCCTTCATCCCTTTTAGATGGTCTACCATGCATGATTACATGCTATTTATACTCTTTTCTTAACTGCTTGCATTCTCTTTTAGCTTTAATGTTGTCTTCTAATGCTGTAACATACCCCTCAATTTTCCTGTTCTTAAACTTGAATATGTCTCAATTGTACTGGATTGTATATTGTCCCTCATTACTGTAAGCCATCTTGGTTCCTTTTCCAAGGAGAAAAGTGGGGTAAAATACTCATAAAATAAATAAAATCTGCATGCAAAGTTAAGCAGACGTGGCACACAATACATACATACATACATACATACATACATACATACATACATACATACATACATACATACATACATACATACATACATACATACATTGGTACTCTGAATTACAAAGTTAATCCATTCCTTGCGACGCTTCATGTATAGAAATTTTCGTAATTCGAAATCTGTCCAGGGTACAATGCACCCTGGGAATGGAAGATTTCTGCAATTTTTTCATATCTCGAGGCATCCCATAGGAAATGTTTCTTATCTTGAGGTTTTCATGGAAGACTTCAATTCCCAGGGTGCACTGGGATTTCCCATCGTATTTCGAATTTTTTGCAACTAGGGGCATTCGTAATTTGAGGTGCCACTGTGTGTGTGTGTGTGTGTGTGTGTGTGTGTGTGTGTGTGCATGCGAACCACAACCAGTATAAACAGACAGCCCTAGACAAAAATATGGAGAAACCTATGTATCTCCCCGCTTTCTGTTGAATTTTCCTTGACTTCATCCGATGCCGTTATTCCTCTTAGTGTTCCCTTTCACCATATAAAACTACCTCTCCCGCCTCCCTCCCTCCCTCCCTCCCTCCCTCGCCGCCGCCCTGGGTGCCTGTGTGCGAGTTGACATCCTCTCAGGCAGTTATCCTGCCACATTTAGCCCTTCTGTATACATATTTAGCTCTCTCAATCTTTCTCCACTAATGAGTTCTCGAAGCCCTTTCATCATTTCTCTCCCTCGCATCTGAAATCCCTCCAATTTGTTGACATCTTTTGAGGTGCCTGGGATTGAACACAACATTTTACATGTAATCTGACCAGAAGCTATGAAGAGCGGGACAATTACCTCCTTGCTGCCTCCTTTTCTCCCATCCCTGCCTCAGAGGAAGCTCACATCTAATTTGCTCTGTCACACCTAAGCCTTTTTTCACCATTACTCTTCCTCCAAGTGATTTCGGCCCCTTGATTATCTAGGTTTTGCATTATTTTCCTTTCCCCTTTCTGCATTAAACTGTAATTTTACAAGCACGGCCTCGTTTTATAATTCCTAGCGATAACATATTTTTAAACTCTCTCCCTATTATTTCTCTTTCTTGACCGGTGATGAATTTGAAATGTAACTAATTCTTTTTTTTTAAAGAGAATTCTTCCCCTCCTCCCTCAAAGGAGACCAGCACTCTTCCATACAATGATCAGAGTATCTATTTTAAATACATGTTTATAAAAACCTCTCACTGGTCAATATTTTGATCACTCAGAAAAAGTGAAGAAAAACTGTTGTCCAGCACTGAAATCCTACACAAGGCTTATAGCCACATGTGAGAGGATACAAACATTTGTTTATAGTCCAGGCCACTTTTTGCATGTGCTCACCCAGAAATAGTTTTCTCCTCCCGCTTCTCCAAATTACACAAACATTCCCATTAAAATACATATTTATCTTATTTAAAATGTACTGTAGGACCCCAGTATCCACTGGGGGTTGGTTCCAAGCCTTCCCGTGGATAATAAAAACCGTGGATAAGAGAGAACGTCAAAATGTTCCCCAAAACTGCTGTTTTGTGATAGTAACTTGCTTTACAGCTGCTGTTTTTCAACAGTAGCTTGCTTTACAGCTGCTGTTTGTAATGGCAGCTTGCTTTATGGCTGCTGTTTTATGACAGCACCTTGCTTTACAGCTGCTCTTTGTGACAGTAGCTTACTTTGCGGCTGCTGAATTATTTATTTATTTTTCCTCTGCAAACCATGGATAACTGAATCAGTGGATAATGAATTGGTGGATACAGGGGTCCTACTGTGTTTTACACATCATCTATAGGCTGTGCACAGGTCACCTGGAGTTTTGGGACATATCTTGATTTAAGCTACACAGCAGTGGACGCAGCCTTGGATTCTTAGACGTTCTTAGACTAAAACTTTCTGGGAGCTATAGGCCAGGAACATCTGGGAACTCAAGGTGAGGAGCCCGTGCTCTAGTCTAGACCAGTGGTGGCCAACCTTCAGCACTCCAGATTATCTGGACCACAACTCCCAGAATTCCAAGCCTGTATTGCCAGTGGCAAAGGACTGTGGGAGTTGTGGTCCAAAACCTCTAGAGTGCCGAAGGTTCGTCACCCCTGCTCTATTTGCTTTGTGCCCTCGGTTTGAATCAGTCTATGAGGCTCCTATTAATTTCCTTTGTCAAACAGACATGGCTATTCCTTTTGAAATGTGAAGACATGATAGAACATAAAAGGCAGAGTAATGGAGCCAATTTTCAGGCAATCAGCTTTGAAGGTTTGCGCTCTAGGCACCTTTAAAGTACACTTCATCAAAAAAAGAAGAAGAAAGGACCAATCTCGAAGCGATTTGTACCCCATTTGGTTCATTCTGTGATTGGGGCATAGATCAGTTTGTCAATTCGCTTTCTTTCTCTCCAGAACCAAATATTGCCATTCCATGTTCCAGGTCTTCCTGCAAATTGGAATCAGGTTGATTCAGTTTCTAAGTTAGGACTTACCTGAGTTTCACAAACTGCTCTAATCTACATGCATCTTAGCTCAAAATATGTGTTTCAGAAAAGTGTGTGTGCGCACACAAATTTGCAAACTTGCACACACATATATCATACATATATGGAAAATGACCCTATCAGCATATTTTGGGAAGGTTTTAATTTCCACTTTCTCTAGATGTGAGTCACACAGAAATTCACTAGATTTACTTATTCCCATGTAATCTCTGAAAAACTCATGTAGTGAATGTGGCATTCAAAACTCCCTAGTAAAACATTATTAGTTAGACATTAAAAGACTAACCCTTCTACATGAGAACAAGACATTTTAATCCCAGATGAAATGAACCAACACTTACTGCTCCAGTTTCAATGAGAAGTCACTTGAGATGGGCACAAAACAAACCACGAACCAAAATGATAGAACAAATCAGGCTGGTTTGTGATTCGTTTCAAGACCAGACCAGGGTTCCTATTCTGTCAAAGCAAACCAAAATGCTGAACTTTCTTCCTTTTGGTGTTCCGTTTGTTTCGGCAAAAGGGGGTGCCTGCCAGCCCCCTTTCCACTGCCCCTGGCACCTTCACCTACCTTCACCTATTAGCACCACCCCCACCACCTCCACTGTTGCCACAGGTGCCATCCTCAGAGGCAGAGGGCTTGGCTCCCCTGCCAGGAGCCAGTGTGAACTTGCACACACATAGAGGGGATGCAGCAGATGCGGGGGGGGGGGGGGGCTCCCAGGCATGAATCAGAAAATATGAATCACAAACAAGTTCATTTTCCCAGAGGTTCACGGTACTTCATGGTTAGCCACAAACCACGGCAAACCGCTGGTTTTCCACTTCATGCCCCTCTCTATAAGCAATGCTTCTGTTTCCAATCCTCTGTTGGAAGTAGTCCTCCTATCTCTCAGTTTCAGTCATGCAGGTATAAATTCAGATAGAAGGAAACTGATGAGCTTTGCCTAAACTTTTGTATGCTGGAAAACAAGGATGAGAGGTAGGATTTCTGTGTAACAAACTCTTACCCCATAATTAATAGGCTAAAAGGAACACTTGGGTCCCTTTAAAGTAGTAGTGGTGAACATTTGGCACGCCAGATGTTTTCGACCACAACTCCCACAGTCCTTTGTCATTGGCAATGCAGGCTTGGAATTCTGGGAGTACTGGTCCAAAGCATCTGGAGTGTCAAAGGTTTGCCATCACTGCTTTAATGGAACATTCAGCCATATCAAAGTTCTACTCAAAATTATCTTGTCAGCGTCCACCACCATAATACCTAAGAGATTGGTACTGTATTGGCAAAGAAATAATAAACATGAGCAGAGCTTGCAAACGTATATTCTACACTCCTTCAACTGATCTCTCACCAGCACTGGGAATTTAGTGGGTAGCCTTCTGGATATTATTTTTCCCAATCATCATCGTCGTCGTCATCATCATCATCGTCATCATCGTCGTCGTCGTCGTCGTCATCATCATCATCATCATCATCATCATCATCATCATCATCATCATCATCATCATCATCATCATCATCATCATCATCGTCATCGAACTGCTGAGCTGGAAGGAGCCCTATGGATTATCATTTTTCACCCCTTTCAATGAGGCACAGTGGAAAACGGAACTCCCAGCCTCTGACTCTGCAGCCAGAGTCTTAAATCCCTGAGCTACCTAGCAGTTCAGGTCTTTGGTCCAAGTTTGCTGGTGGCACTACCTTATTCAGGATAGTTAAAGCAAAGAGACTGGGCATTGAAAGACTCTCTCTGGGCTAGTGACATGACCTTTGGAATGACAAGTGCAGTTCAGTGTAAACCAGTGTGAATAACATATATTGGGGCAAACAGAGAGACACTAGTAAGGTATAGCCATAGCTGTCAAGTTTTTCCTGGCACCCGGACCTGCACCACCCCTCCCACCATGTAGGCCAAAGGGAGTAATGGCTTGAGCGTGCTCCCAGTAAAGCTGTAGGATCCGGGCAGCCTGAGCGTTTGGGCTGCAGGCAGGCAGGCAGGTGGGCTGGGTGGTAGGGTTCATTTTCTCCTTGCCTCCCCTTCCCGGTCTACTCATGCTTGGATCCTGCACCATGCCCTCCTTGTCCTCGTCACCCTTCTCATCCCCCGGCACGGCTACTATGGGGCCACGTTCGCTTTATATACCTCTAGCACCGCAGGCTCCTCGGAATTTGGCTGCCAGAGAGGATCAAGGGAGTCATAGTTTCCTTCTCTCTCTCCAGTTGGACTCCCAAGTCTCTCCTGTCGGCAGCCGGAGGAAGGTCATCTCTGCCTCTGCTGCCCGGGACATTTCCGGTAAAAGAAATATTCCGGGAAGACAGCGGGACAAGGGCTAGAAAACGGGAATGCCCCACCCAAATTGTGACACTTGACAGGTATGGGTATAGCTCATCCTTGAGCTTGCATTGGACAGCTCACAGAAAGTCACTGTGTGTCCAAAATAGAACTTCCAAGAACCAAGAGAGGTTATTAGCATGTTGGGGAAACCCAAAGGATGGGAGAAGCTGGTGAGTGGTGGAGGGTGGGGTGGGGGGGAAGACTCAAAGGAGAAAAGACCAATAACAATGAACAAACAAACCCTGTAACACAGAATGCTGAGTGTCAATGAGTGATAGAAAATGGTCTGTCTGTGTGTCTTTAATGAGAGGTTTATCTCATTTTCTATTATCATCTCTACCTGAGTTAAAATGTCCTGTCAGCATTCTACTATGTGAAGCATTACCTTGCTGTTGAGGGTGAGACCCATGTTGAGGTTCCTCACCCTCAACCACAAGGGCAAGATAAATGAGGTGGCTTTTTTTTTCATCCCCAGTAATTGACAACATGCCATAAGAAGACAAGAAGACTCACTGGAAAAGACTGGGTAAAAGCTGGATCAAGATGAAGGGAGCAGGAGAAGACAGACATGGATTAACTCAATAAAGCAAGCCATCATCTTGAGTTTGCAAGAGCTGAGCATGGCTGCTAATAACAGAAAATCTTTAGGGCTACTCATACTTAAGAATCACCATAAGTCAGAGATGGATAATAACAAGGAATTGTTTGAAAGCAAGTGCAATTGTCTGCATTCCTAAACAGGAGCATTCCACCCACCTCCTTGCGGGGTGCCAGGTATTCACTAAGGATGAGATTTTCAGATTTTTGTGGACTACAATTACCATAATTCTCCATTCTTGGAGTTCCAACCTACCTTGTAAATATACAGACACCTACGCAGGAGGTGTCTGGAAGAAAGGTATCAACTGGAAGGCTTACCTGGGTTTGGGTCCACCTAAGGTCCCTGCTCCAAAACAAAGGTCCCACCTAGCACTGCAGTAGGAAGGAGAAGGCTGCTGGAGCAGAATTAAGCATAGCCAAGCCTCCAAGTCATCTAACTTAGGACGTTCTTCCAGATGCATCACATTTAAGGGTTGGAAAGATGCCTACAAGGCAATTGGAACCACGAGGGGGCATGAAGATTTATGGCATTTGTAGTCCACAAAACCCAAATACCCCACACTTACTGTTTGCATCACTCCAATATATTGTCACAAAGCTTTGCTGGGCCAACCAGGCCAAATTCACAAAGGTGTTCCTGGTTTCCTTGGCACCCATGCCCTCTGTCCTCATGAACAAAAGGACACCACTTGTGACAAGGATGTATCATTTGACTAATGGAAGCCGGCTTTAAACAATCTGGAGTTTCTGGACCTCAGATCTACAAAGAGCAAATCTCAAGGTATGAGCCAGCCAGGTAGTGCTGTGCCTAACAGCAATGAAGAGATAAGCAACTGAGGGTTCTACAAAAACCCCTCTGAAACCCATTCATTATACTTAGCAACATCAAACTGAGAAACATAATTAAAAAGCTCCTATTGAGCACCTAGAGACTTTGAGCACAGACAGGGGGTGAACACAAAGGCAGGGTATTTGGTTACAAGAGTCATACTTCATCTTTTTAATTATTTTTTATGGCAGATTTGGTGGTCTATCAGGGATTAACACCCCATCCTATATTTCATTTTTTTAATGATTATATACTGAACACGCATGTAAGGTGCACATGTAAAGAATACGCATAGGTGGACTTTGGGAAAATAAACTATTTCTAAGTTGTGTCCAGGTGCGGAAGCTCATTTCCTTTAAGATATGTGTGGATGAAATTCTAATTGCCTGATCAAATTAAATTACCCGGAGCAGCAGTGGAAATAAGATGCAAATGATGTGACAGCTAGGATCTGCTCGTGCCAAAGTTACGTACAAATAAACAATAGCATTACCCAAACATCCCTTTGTGCACAATTCTCTGCACATATCACAGATCACCTAACAAATATGGATGACATGGGGAACAGATATACAATGCAAATATCAAATTAACTGTTGAAACCAACAAAGACTGTAAGCTGGCTTGGGAGGGATAATTTCAATTTAAAGTCTTTTGGACTATCCATGAGTGGGCTTTAGAGGATACTGGGAAAATACAGCAAAGAAGCAGCTTACTCAACAGGGAAAACAACCAGTCAACTACCACAACCACCACAAGCATGGTAGAACAATGGTTTGGTTCCTCTTTGCTCCTCTCACAGCTCTCACAATACAACCCAGGCTTCGAGTCATGATCACACACCAGCAAAGACAGATGATCAAGTTATCTTCTTAGAGATTTGAGGCTGAATATGACACAGCAAACCGAGACAGCATCTTAAAGAGCAGAGACATCACTTTGCTGACTATGGTCTGGATAGTCAAACCTATGGTTCTTTCAGTAGTGATGTATAGAAGTGAGAGCTGGACTATAAAGACGGCTGATCGCCGCAGAATTGATGCTTTTGAGTTTTGGTGCTGGAAGAGAGTCTTGAGAGTCCCCCGCACTGCAAGGAGATCAAACCTATCCATCCTGAAAGAAATCAACCCTGAATGTTCACTGGAAGGACAGATTTTGAAGCTGAGGCTCCAGTACTTTGGCCAACTCATGAACACAGAGGAATCTTTGGAAAAGTCCCTGATTTTGGGAAAAGATTGAAGGCAAAAGGAAAAGGGGACAGCAGAGAATGAGATGGTTGGATGGTGTCATCAATGCAACAAATATGGATTTAACCAAACTCCAGGAGGCAGTGGAGGACAGAAGGGCCTGGCGAGCTCTGGTCCATGGAGTCACAAAGAGTCAGATATGACTGAACGAACGAAATAAAAACAGCAAGATGACAGCTTTCCGATGGGCCAAATGAAGGGTAAACACACATGTAGCCCATTACTATGAAAAGTGGTGGCCTTTTCAAAACAGGTGGTTAGAAAAGTTGACAGCATCCTATACTCCTTTTATTACATCATACAAATGCTTTGACTCACCAGAGCCACCTTTAATTTGCTTCTACACATGTTACAAAAGTGCTCTATAGCAACTAATGTACTTAGGCCGCAGTCTCACCATTTTTGCTGCGGTGAACTGTGCAGTAAAAGATCGCGTCCTAACCGCGAAGGGAAGTAATTTGGTGCCCCAACCGACCACGCCCCTGGAAGCACACTTTCATCAAAGTTTTTTAAACCACCACTAGGGGTTGGTTTAAAAAACTTCCCTTAAAGATGTGCAGTTCTTTGCTACTCTAGTAGCGAGGTGTGACCCCAGAAAATATGCAGTAATTAGCTTCATACCCCTTTTCCTGCCACTTCCTGTAATGGAGACTTAGAAAATCGACCCAGAAAAAAGGGAAAAGATGCACAGTAAGCAAGCAGAGACGGGCACAGAGCAGTAAAATACTACTGTGTTGACAGGACACTAACTGCGCATCGAACACCACATGACCGCCCGAAAAAACCTACACGTCAAATTAAGATGTGCAGAAAACTTTAGTGAGACTACGGCCACAGCCAATTTGGAGGAGAAGTGGGGGCCAGGTATAAGCCATCCTTCATGATTAGCTTTTTCATCAGACCAAATAGCTTTGCCGAGCAAGAGGTTGAGAATTTGATTCCCCACCGTGGAAGAGTCAACCTGTGTGGCTTTGGGCAAGATGCACATTGTCAGGGCACCCCCAGAAGAAGAGAAGGGTAAACCTCTTCCGAGTGCTCTTTACCTAGAAAACCTCCCAAAGGGTCACCATAGGTCAGAATTGACTTGACAGCACACAGTTATTGCTATAATTAAATCTTCTAGGAAAATCAAGGTGGCCAAGTGTTTCAAACAGATTAAACGGACACAGGGTTATACCAGTTGGATGCCACAGGAACCATCACAGGTCCATTCTACAGAATCCTGGGATGCACTGTATAATAATGTGAGATATTTTTTTTTGAATTCTCTAAAGCTTTCTCGCATAAACCTCTAAGATACTCTTCAAACTCAAGAATTCCATTGGAAGTAGCCATGGCAGTTAAAATGCTATTAAAGTGCTGTTAAAGCAAAGCAAAGTGTTCTGCTTATATTCTGCCCCATAACACTTCAAGTAGTCTCTGGGCGGTTCACAGTTTCATTACAGTATGCAGGCTACACATTGCCCACCCCCAGCAAGCTGGGTACTCCTTTTACTGACCTCGGAAGGATCGAAGGCTTATGTTCTTATGTTCTTAGGAGTCAACCATGAGCCTGCTACCTGAGATTGAACCCCAGGTCATGAGCACAGTGTTGCTTGTAGTACAGGCATTTAACCACTGTGCCATGGGGCTAAGCTTCATGCCCTACATCAGTGGTGGTGAACCTTCGGCACTGCAGATGTTTTGGACCACAACTCCCACAGTCCTTTGTCATTGGCAATCTAAGCTTGGAATTCTGGGAGTTGTGGTCCAAAACATCTGGAGTCCTGAAGGTTCGCCACCACTGCCTTACATACAATGTCAGTGGAACCAGGCTGGATCTAGGTAATTGGAGGGATGTCTTTATGCTGTCAGGAAGGACTCTGTTCCCAGCAAATGTTTGAGCTCACATCATCTTCTCAATCCACACTCACTGCCCTTTAGCCTGTACATCTGATCCTTGATTACTGCCTTCAGTGTATATTTTTATTCCCGATGCTTATCCAAAGTGGAGAGAAATAAGTGAGAACAGAGGAGGCACCACTTAATTTTCAGATCCTGGATTAAGTCTGCAAACAGAGGCAATTAAATACGTGTGTGATCCCTCTCTGACATGTGCATACTTGGTCTGACCCCATCCACCCGGCCCTATAACAGCATATTCCTCCTAATCATTCTGACAATTTCCACCCGTTAAAGTGTTGAGGTCAATTGGTCATGAAGAATGAGCTCCATGCTTCTGACATGAGAGTAAATAAAGAGACATGACACTCCATTAACCTTCACAATGACAGTTATTTATCAAAACATTAAATGGACTCCTCAACCAGGAATGAAATTTGAATGGAAAGCAAGTAGAGCAACTGGCCAAACGAATTTGTTCCAACAGCAAACTTCCTAAATCAGAGATGGGGAATTGGTCAGTTTCGCCTGCATTCCGATTTTTGAAGCCTCGCAACCTGTTACCTGGGTTTGACACAATCTCATAAGCAATTCTGTTTTTTCTTTCTTTCCTGAGAGCATGCTTGGAAGCATTCAACACCTCAATACGTAAACATTTTTCCAAATAAAGTAAAAATGAAGAAACGTAAATGATTCCCACACCCGAATCACTCTTTCCCGATGCACCCACCCCCAAATACATACATTTCAAACTCAATAATTTTGGGTGGTGAGAATCAAATCAAGAAGTAGAAAATGATAAGTATATATTAGGAAGATTTTGGTGTGGAAAAATATTTGCAGGGAGAATGCATGGAAATTGGGTGCTTTTGAAAGGCACTCCCTGGGATCCAGATTCAGAGATCTTAGTTACAAGAGGAATGATGACTTAACCCTGAAGGGTGTGGTTTTAAAAATCCTTTTTTCCTCCCTCATAGATTCACTTTCTATATCTTAAAAGAGAGGTTGCATTTTTTACGCCTTTAAGCATCTAAAAATCCATCTGGAAGGCTTCTGCCAAAAGATTGGTACACACTAACCCATTTTCGGTGCCCTTTCCTTGAAAGTGGTTGCTGAATGTCTGTGTATAATTTAAAATATAAATACAGTGCCTAAGAATCTTGGTACCAAAGTACCATATCAAGATCGAGAAGAAGGACAATCGGATAGTCCTTCCTAACAATTCCTTGCTTATGTGTCTCTGTGCTTTTAAAGATTTTAACATGCACGCAAGAAGTTTGAAATGTATAACCCACCCAAAGAAACAAATTCCAACTCGGGACAATATAAAATAATAATTTATAAAACATTATTGGTTGCTCTGTTTCCTAGTAGAGAGAAAACAGCATTTGTCCTGTAGTAATTACTGTTCCAGGTGATTTATCTTGGCTGATTTGTTTTTACTACAGTGGACCCTTGTATAACAAACAGCTTGTATAACATAAAATTTGTACAACATAAAAATTCCAGAGATAGGGGAAATTTGCTTAATATAATCGCCTTTGGGGAGAATCCGTACAACATAAAAACGGGATCACTCAGTTTTCAATGGGAATTTGTATAAAGGAAAATTTGCTTAACGTAATTTTATTTGGAGCTAATTAATTCCTTTATGCAAGGTACCACTGTATCTAGTATATACAGTTTGTAAATAAATATTGCAAGAATGTAGTAAGTTTCGAGGGCTCTCTAGCTGGAAAAATGCTAAACCATATGACAATATTCTTCAGATCCTCACCTTCTTGCAAACTTTTGGGGAGTGAGGAATATACAACAATCATCACGACATGCAATCCAGCCCTGAACAGTTTCTGGATACATCCCGAGTTGTTAACAAGCAATTGACTTGTTTCAGTCCTCAAGCCTCTTGCCACGGAGCCGTAACATTTCAAATGAGAAGCAGCACCTCACCACTATATAAAAGTATATGAGCAATTCTTGATGCTGCTAAGGTTGCCATAACCTCTACCACCACTTTTCATACATCTAGTATAAGGATCAATGTGCTGTGTGTGAGTTGTTGGTTTTGCGGTTGTTGTTGTTTTTTGTGTGGGGTTTTTGTGCATGTTCCAACGGGGGGGGGGGGAGAGAGTTCATGAATAAATAAAATCTTCATCCTATTTTTAAGCGAATGCAGAATAAAGCATTTAAGAAACTCTGAAAGCAGAATGGCAGAGGCAAAAGCAATTAGCATATCTTAATTACATATAATTGATCTGGCCATCAACATATTGTACTTATTCTGCCATGCTCCCTATTCCCTAAAAGGGGCTTCACAATGGAAACACCCATGTGTGAAATGTAAAAGAGTTCTCAAGAAGGATTCTTTAGCCAGGTCAATCTCCTGCTTTGTGGGGTCACATGCACAAAAAGGATGGGGGGGGGAGGGCAGCCCATGCTATGAATGGCATGACAATCATACATAGGGCAACTTTGTGTAGGAGAATATGGAGGAGGTCTAGACTGTTGACGAATTGGGTTAAAAACCTGTAGCTGCACCGCAGAAATGCAGGGACTTATTCAGCAGAATTAGTTTCAAGTCTCCCCAGAATAGGCCACCCCTCATTGTCTCATCAACTGGCACTTACAGTCTCAATAACTTCCTCTGAGGCACTGGTAAGAAAAAAGAATTTAAAAGATCCCAATTTTGGACAGATCAAAATAGCATACTGTACATAAATGACTGCCTACAGCAAAAGACCTCTTAGAAACAGAACAATCAATTATCCTTTTTGTGGCTTGTTCCTGAAAAAACCAACAGAACAGCCTGCTTCCAGTGTATTCCTGCAGACTACATTTCTTAACTGTCCTCTAACTGCTAACAAATTTTAAAAGAAGGGGAAAGATATTTAAACAGAGGCGTGTGTCTCTCTTTGAAATCAGAGACAGGGAAGGAATATTCAGTTACCACTGGACTGATTGACAATCACCCAAGCCCAAAAAGGTCTTTACTAGCCAAACCTACTAAAAACAGCATACAAGGTTGAAATAACTCCAACACAAACCCCATAAGCTCCACAATACAAATGGAAGGATCAATTTCTAGCCCATATCAGTTTCATGCATGTTTACTGATACATCCATTCCGCCCGTTTTCATTTCTATCCATTGCTGACTTTGAAGGGATCCTTCATTGGGTCAAACATGCCTTTCAAGATGAATTTTACCCTATAATACACACATTTTTATACTTTATTTGACATGCAAGTCGTGAGAGTTTGGAAAAGCTTTTGGGACCTCCATGCCCTAGATTATGTGGGCTGGAGGATTCTTGGGGGGGGGGGGCAATGGGTTGTGATCCAAATTTAAATTCACCAAGCTTTGCATTTGGGGTGTTTGGGTTTTGTATTTTAGCCATGCAGATGGTTGCTGAATTTGAAGGATACCTATATCCCACACCATTCATTCAAGTTTATTGGCCTGAATACACCACCACCACCACCACCACCACCACCACCACCACCACAACAACAACAACAATCAAACATCCCTACTTGGTAACAGAGGGAAGCAAGTGGCTGAGTTGGGAAGCAGATCCTCCCCCCCCCCCATTTATTGGGCAGTGCAGCTACTAACCATTTACAGTTGACCCCTCCCAAAAAAAGTTCCAAATTTGTGGAATTTGTTCTCATGCCACCTAGATGCCACTATCTTTTTAGTGGCTATGTTGTTCTTATTTTTTTAAATAAGAGACCACATGCAATATCTTTAATTTTCCCAAACATTTAACATGAAAAGCATTTCACAGAATTCTTTTTTTAAAAAAACTGGGACGTTATGTGGAATGGCTTCCTTTCTCAACAGGCTGCTTGGAAGCTTGTTAAGTAGAGATGCAAGAGAGAGAGAGAGATCCTTCTATCAATTAACCAACCAACCAATCCGAATAGCCATATAACTTGGTATCAGACATGCATAGAATAATAAAAAAAATAGAGTCTGCCAATCCTACAAACTTCCAACCTTCTAGCAGATCATGAGTGTGGAGACAGTGGGTAACAGGAATTTCCATTGCTGTTTGGATCTAAATGTGGGGTACTTGATAGGTCAAGGTTTTACTATTTGGACCAGTAACATACAGCTGGTATATTATTATGGGAGAAAGTGTCACCGGCTTCTTTGCCCCACCTCCTGCTCTGAGGTCCTCTGATGGATTGAGAATTGGTTGAGATCCAGGAAATAGAGAGTAGGTGTCAATGGGCAATTTTCACAATGGAGAGAGGTAAAAAGCAATGTGCCCCAGGGATCTGTCCATAAATGACCTAGAGACAGGGAGAAGCAGTGAGGCGGTCAAGTTTGCAAATGACACGAAACTTTTCTGGGAGGTGAAGACCAGAGAAGATTGTGAAGAGCTCCGGAAGAATCTCTCCATACTGGGAGAATGGGCTGCAAAATGGCAAATGTTTCAAACTTCTTCAACTCTCCCCATAGACCAGGTTGTGCAAAGTGGAAGCAAAGTAGATAAGACACTAGGGAACTGTATTGGGAATTCCCAACTCACTCACCCTCTGGTCTTAAGATCATAGGAAATATAGGTTGATACTGTGCTCGAGGGCCTTGTAGAGGCCCCTTCCAAGTTTGTGATTCTGTGGTAAGAAATGAGTCTTCTCCACTCTACTCTGAATTTTTCCTTCGTATAAGTCTATACTATTGTCTAAAATTGTTAGACTAAAAATTGATGGTCATCTTATGCACAGAATTAATCCAAGGATAAACGTGTGGTTGCAAAACTGCAATTTAGGGATGGAAAAGTGGGAGCATCTTAGGGCACTTTTACATGACCCCTAAGATCCGCTGGCCACTTCAATTCGGACCAGAGATCTTGGGGGTTGGTCGTGCTTCCTGTGTCCCCACCCCTCCGCACTCCCTGGCTCCTGTCTGCGTGAGGGGAGGGAGAAAAAAAAGGAGAAAAGAATGCCGGCTCAGCTCCGTTCTGCCATCTCACTCTGCTCCAGGAAGCATTCCAGTCTCTTAATATCTCTTAAAGGGCGGGGGGCAAAAAAACAACAAACACAAGACGAGGAAAGCCCGGCACTCACTGCTTTACATTCGCATCAGAAATTTTTCACCTCCGGAGACCAGGTACTTGGAAAATGTGCTGGGAAGCGCTTAGGTGGGAGTGGTCGCACTTAATTTTTTTTTAAGGTCCGGAGCTGGTGGGAAAACATTTTTAAGCTCCGAATCTGGGAGCCATTTGCCTCGGATTTTAGGGGTCGTGTAAAAGCGCCCTTATACATGGGAGGGGGTTTCTTATATATGAAAAATGTAGTTTTCCCAGGTCTAGCCCTTCTTCAAATTTGTGTTTTTCCCTGCTAGGGAAAATGCAGAGAGTTTCCAGCGTACCTGTGCCTGTTCCATTCCTATTTAAATGTCAGCCTAGAAAATGTGGAAGGAAGGAAGGAACTTATAGTGTTGCTTCTTGTTCTCCACTGTCAAACAGAAGTTGGATATCCTGTCCCAGCGCCATCATGAATTAAATAAAGGCCCAATTAGTACTGCACTCTTTCCACCTCCAGGTTAAAAGTGTTCCCTTCCATCTCTCTTCTCCACCTCTGTTCCTTTACTCCCTCGGAAAGCCACAGCAGTGCAACACCGAAAACCCCTCCAGTCTCCATGGGGAGAAAGAAAGGAGACAGACAACAGGGAGAGAGGGAAACACACACACACACACACACACACACACACACACACACACACACACACACACACACACACACACACACACACACACAGAGAGAGAGAGAGAGAGAGAGAGAGAGAGAGAGAGAGAGAGAGAGAGAGAGAGAGAGAGAGAGAGAGAGAGAGAGAGAGAGAGAGAGAGACTTAAATACTATCTTTCCTCCAGGCAGCAATTTCCACAGATGAAGAGGTCACCACTGTTTAACAGTGTGCTGCCACGTTAATTTAGTATGACAAGATAAAGCAGTAATCTCTGCTTGAAGAGGCTGTAAACCGCCTGCTATCCAGGGACATGCTCCAGTCGATTTGTGCTGTATATCACTTTATACAATTGCCGTGACAAAGCCCCCTGAGTTCTCCCATGTAAATCTCTCCCGCTCTCTCCCGCTCAACGTCCCTGCCAGCCAGACACGGGCGAATTGGCGTTATTATAAGCTATGCAAACTTAGTGTCTAACACATGCCAGTGGGCCCTGAACACTCCCTCCCCCCCCCAAAAAAAAAACCCTTCCAGAGAAGATGTTTTAGGACTTTGATAATCCACTGATCCCGCTTCCATATCGGCTTGTATTTTTCAATCTGTCATGTTAAGTTGTCAGAAGGGGTGATTATACCGATGTTTCATGTTTCGAGATTTGCGTTCCGGCAACGATACTTTTCAAAAGCCTTTCTTGGGAGAGTTCTGCTGAAAGATTATCCCTAAGAAAGCTGATGCGAATATTATTACTGGCATAAACCTGGTAATAAAAACCGTAAAGTGTTTTAGGTAAAGACATTTTAGAGATATTCGGGGTTATAAACATAAGAGTTTAAAGCTGGATAGAATTCTGAGTCTTGGAATTTTCTCCCTCTGTGTGTGTGTGTGTGTTCAAACTGTCAGCTTCACCGTCTCCTCAGCATGAATTTATAAAAAATACCACAGCAAAAAGAAAAAGTGGTTATTCCTTTAGAAAATAATAAAAAGAATCATAGAACTGAGACAAAAACGTGAACAAAAGCAGAGAGAAGGTGTGTCAGGCACCACACTAAAATCATTGCATTTCCAACGAAAGAGCAAAAGATTGTGATGAATGCAATACTAAAGTTTGAATCTCAGGAAGCTGTAGTACACAAATTGCTCTGCGGCCACAGCATTGAGAGAGTGTTCATGTATTTGAGGAAGGAATGGGATCCAAGACAGAACTTTCTGTCTGTGAAACATGCCTTCCACTCTACAGCTAAGATCCAGAGGTTAGAAAAATTTATATTTAGGCAATGGTTCCCAATAGTCACTACGCACCATGTCCAGCACCCAGACTCTCTGGGGATTCTGGGATCTGGATTTCAAAAAGTAACTTTCCAAGGGCGCTTTTACACGCCCCCTAAGATCCGCTGGCCACTTAAATTCGGACCAGAGATCTTAGGGGTTCGTCACTCTTCCTGCTTCCCCACCCCTCCACACTTCCTGGCTGCTGGCTGCGTGAGGGGAGGGAGAAAAAAAAGGAAGAAAAGATCGTGCCTCACCTCCCTTCTGGCTCTCCTTCTCGCTCTTGCTGGCAAGATTCCTGTCTCTGTAAAAGTAGCTCTTAAAGAGGTGGGAGCCAAAAAAACAACAAACAGAAGGGAGGAGAGCCCCGCACTCACTATCTTTACACCACATCAAGGAATTTTCAGGACGGAAGAGCAGGTACTTGAAAGGTGTGCTGGGATGCGCTAAAGTGGGCATGGTCGCACCTAATTTCCTGTAAACTCCGGAGCTGGTGGGTAAACATTTTTAAGCTCCGGAGCTGGGAGCCATTTGCCCCGGAGTTTAGGGGTCATGTATAAATGCCCCAAGCCTCCAGGAAAGCTTCCAGGGCCCTTCTTTTAAAATATGTCATTATAGTATCTGTCAAGGCTGGCTAGCTCGCTCATTTGTTTAAGTATCTGCCTGCGGAGCCAGAGCTGGGAGTTCAATGTGCCACTGAGCCTCTAAGGGCAGGCATGTCCAAAGTCAGGCCATGGGGCCCAAATGTGGTCTGTTTTCAAATTTCGAGTGGCCCAGTGTAAGGCATGGTGGGGCGGGACTGAGGAAGTGAGCAACCAAGTGAGAGTGGCAGCAGCCGGCGATTACACGCTGGCTCGTGTTGCTCCGGCTTTGCAGAGACAGAGGTTTGGAGGTTGGGAGGGAGGCTGCCCCCCCTTCCTTCCTTCCTTCCTCCTCCTCTTCCTCTTCAGCTGACAGGCCCCACCAGAAGACAAACGGGGTGCCCTGCTGGGACCCCACGGGGTCAGCCCCCCCACCTGGGCTGACCCTTTTGGGATTTTTGGCCATTGAGGCAGAGAAGGGGAGATCTGGGCTGAGGGAGGTGTTAGGGGTTTTTGGTTGTTGTTCTTTTTCTGGTGTGGCTGGTTAGGTTTTGGGGGCACTCATGGAGGAGGAGAGAGACAAAGGGGGTTGCCTGCATGCAAAAACTTTCCAACTCCTTCAGCATGTAGTCACGCAAACTGGAGATCACCCTGTTCCAAATGGTTGAGAGGTGGGGTCCATCTTCTCTACTCCCTTGTGCACACTGTAGGTAGAAACCACGGAGTGTGCAGAACAGCATTTTGTGTGTGAGGGCAAATCATTCAGGATTTGGCCCTAAGAAGGAAGTTACAATTAGTTTCTCCATGTAAGCAGATAAAGATTGTTAGTAAATAGATAGCAGATTTGATCTAGACCAGGGGTCCCCAGGTGTTCTTGGATTATAACTCCCAGAAATCGTGACCAGCACAGCTAGTGGTTAGGGTTTCTGGGAATTGTAGTCCAAAAAAATCTGGGGACCCCTGGTTGGGAACCTCTAGTCAGTTCATTGTTCATTCTTAAATTTCCATTCACCTTTTTTTTCCATTATAAAGATCACATGTCTATGTTGCTATAAACAGGTAAGTTGGCTTTCATCACAATAGCTACCTAGGTAAAATATGCTGTCACACATTTATTGTTGCATGTTTAGACAATAATTGCTCTCCGTTTCCCTTCTTGTTTACATCTTTTTTCCTACAGCTCAAGACTGATGTTAAAACACACAAAGCAACAAGTCAAAACGTAAACCATGGAAACGACCTGCTACACCAAGACGTAAAAGCTATATGTACGCACAGACAGCCGGCGTGTTTGGATTAAACACAGATCCGGTAGTAAGCTGGAATTAAAGCCCAAGTACTGGCTATGTGATTTAAGTATGACAGCTCCATTTAGAGTTCACCTCTTCGTGCATCAGGACGGATGGGGCACAAGACCACCTATCATTTTATTAGACATTTCTAGCAGCAACAACTGAATGTGATAAGGTGGGAGAGGAAACGGGTGTACAGATCAGTTTGTGAAAATGGGTCTGAGGTCCATTATATTTCTATTGATGGAAAAGTAACTCTTTTTGCAGTGGTTCCAAAACTTTTTGGGCTCGCAGCTCCCTTGATTTACTGGTCAATGCCCATAGCCGCCCAATACAAGACTTGGGGGCAGTGGAAAGAAGGTAGAAAGGAATCTCAACCTGATTACTGTAGTAGTACTTCAATGGATTCTATGGAAGTCCTGTAGTTCCAAGGATTCCAGGGTGCCCGGTCTGGATTTCACATCATACAGGATTCAGTGGTACCCCGACTTACAAGGGGCCCGACCTATGAAAATCCCGACTTATGAGTGCTCTTCAGCGCTCCCCCCTGGCTGCTTACGAGCAAGATCAGGGATTCCCCGTCCTGCGAGCAGTGTGTGTGTGTGGGGGAGTGTCGTTATTTGAATTGCCTTCCAGTCACCAAGGCAAACACTGACTCAGTGACTGGAAGGCAATTCAATAGTGGCACACTGCTTCTGTCCCCCCCCCCCCACCCGCAGGGGCTCAGGAGAAGCAGCACAGTGTGTGGGGGGACAGCAGCATGCCCTTTTTAAAACCCCTTCCAGTCACGGAGGCAGGACCTCGGTGCCTAAAGACCTTTTAAACCACCCGCCACTTCTCTCCCCAATGCACGCAATGGTGCTGCGGGAAGCCACGGGTTGTTTAAAGTGGTTTCCCATAGGAATGCATTGAAATCCGTTCATCCAGAATGGATTAATTGAATTTCAACGGGAAACCGTTCCCCGACTTACGAGATAACCAACTTACCAGCATTTACTCGGAACGGATTAATTTCATAAGTCGGGGTACCACTGTATTTTAATCAGATCTGTTGCTCAACTGGTCTTAATGTGAATGAAGCTTACTGTGTTTTCAGTACTATTCTTTTTTAACACAGTGACCTCCCTTGTTGGCCTCTATATCAGACAAATAAATAAACTGAGGTTATCAATTTTCTGTAGCTGCCACTATGACGTGTACTCCAACTCTTCCCTGTTTGAAGTCATAGGTTTCAGGTGGCATCCAAACTGATCATTCTCCCAATGAAACATCAGTGGCATTGAAAGGGGTGATTCCCCTCATCCTTTCATTCCCCACCATTATGAAAGGTATCAATTACAAATTTGTTGTCTTTGGTGGTTACTTCACATCCATTTTGTCTCTGTTAGTGTTGCACTTAGGAGTGGTAGAAAAAAATGTTACTTCATGTCCATTGTGCAACTACTGAAATTTGTCGCGCTAAGTGTGACAATACTGTACCTGGTGCTGGGGTAGGATTTTCCCTTGTCACTCTTTGTTCCCACTTTCTGTTCCAAGACAAGACACCGTGTAATAATGACTGTCACTCAACAAAACTTTTGTTTCTCTCAGAAAACTGTGTCCGGTTTTTGTTTTTTTATTTTGACTTTTCAGAAGCGAAATATTGAAAAAGAATCTTTAAGCCCCCCCAAAAAGGAAAAAGGAAGCTAGACAAATTCAGTGTTTGTCATGGTACAAGCCCGTGAGGTAACACTTGTCACGAGACAAGTTATCACGACCATGGGAACACTGAAACAGGGACAAAACCAAGTTATCACAACCACGGTACAAAACTAGTCACAGAACAAAGAAGGATGTGAAGTAACCACCTTTCTTTTTACATCACAATGCAAAAAAGAAAAAGAAAACCCAATAAGGAATTCAAACATGGGGGGAAAAAAAACTACCCAAGATAAATTTAGGAAGGCTATTTATCAATGAACCCAAAACCTGGATCCACAGGAAGTGAGGAACTAATCTGAAGATCTAAAAAGGAAGTGTTTGGTTTAAAGGTACAGGAACCCAAAAAGGTTTCAACTGTGCACTTTGGCCAAGCACATCCAAGGAGCTGGTCCTGTGAAATGAATCTTATCACAAATACATTGCCGCAAATCATCCGGGGTTGTGTGTAGAACCACTGGAGGAGGACTCAGAAAAGAGTGGAAATTGACAGCAACAACTTTGAGTGAATGCCCCAAAGGAAGCAAAAAAATGAAAACAATGTCCCCTCCCCCCCTCTCCAAAAAGGGGAACATGTGTGAAAAGAACACCAAGTACCAGCTTCAAGACAAATCCTCTCATCGTACCCGGATTGTCAGTTAGGCTATTTAGGGGGAGCACCGAGATGGTTGTACATAATACATCTTCATTATTTTTCAAAAGGTACAATTAATTATTAACAGGATGGATGATGTTGAACAATCAAAAGGATATAATGTCACCGGAGTAACAGAAACAATTACTGGGTGCAAAGCATTCTAGTGGGGCCTTGTTTCAAATTATCAGCAAGCATTCACTGCTGACTTTCCCCCTATATTCTATCTACAGCGTGCAAAGAGATAATCCAGTTTCCAGAGCCCCCCTTAGGGCTGGCTTGAGTTTTTCAAAGCATAGAGGAGGAATGCTGAAGAAGAAAGAAGAAGAAGAAAGAAAAACCCAAACCCCTCCTCCGACAGATAATGAATGATAGCATTGTTTGGAGATCTGTGGCAAAGCCATCCTCAGTTAATTTAGACACAAACTCCACTCAATGGCCTTATCTTGTGATGTTAGCTTCACAGGGTTTGTGGAGGTTGTTGGCATTACTTAACATGAGGGGAGGCCTGGTCTGCTTCACATGTACACTGCACATTTCCTGGCAGCACTGAACTCCGCAGCTATATAAATGCAGAGAGAGAGAGAGAGAGAGAGAGAGAGAATATACTTTTTCAAAACTTAATTGGAAGCACTGTTGCAGCTGCTGTTGTTTTCTCTCTCCTTCCCAAATATTTTGTTTTTATCATAGGAAAGAGATGGTCAATTAAATATTAAGAGAGCCCCAATTCTGCCTGGCGTCTGTTTCACGGGTGCACGTGTAACTGCAAACATTCCAGAATTCCCACCCAACCTCAAAGCACTCCAGACATTTTGGACCACAACTCCCACAGCCCTTTCTCATGGGCAATACAGGCTTGGAATTCTGGGAGTTGCGGTCCAAAACATCTGGAGTACCAAAGGTTGGCCACCACTGGTCTATGAGCTCCCAAGCAGGCCTTCTAGTGAAAAAACCCAAATCGGGAGGTAAATCAGCCCTTGGGAATTTCAGCACAGATCTGGACGCACACACGCACATGTACACGTACACACACACACACACACAGAGAGAGGTGGGTCCCCCCACCTTGAGAAAAGACCAAGAAGTTGCTTTGCTTTAATGGAGAATCATGACACTGAGTCAGTCTACCTCAGCCCTGTGTGGTGGGATACCATGCAGCAAAATAATGAAGACTGGCCATTTTAGGCTGGGCTGGAACTGAGGACATTCACAGGAGGGGTTGTGGCTTCTTTCAACTTCAAATCAGCACAGTTGTTGGCCAAGGATTCTGGGCACTGTAGTCCAAAATATTAACATTCAGAAAATATCGAAGTTGATAAGCACTGTCTGATTGATGGGGGGGGGGGAAGAACCCCCTCACAACAAGTTCTTCTACTGAAATGCTCTGCAAATTCCAAGGTACACATTTCCACCTCATTTGTCTGTAAACAGTTTCTCCGCCGTTCTGGGCAAAGCCGGCGTTTGCTCCTATTGACACAAGAGGCTCCAACACAAATATTTTCTGGTATGAAGTCATTCGTTGCCCTCGCCCTCCCCCCAGGTGTGCACCTGCCCTATAGAAAACAAAGGAAAATATATGGTTCTCAGTACACTTAGAAAACAAGGTGTTTGCCTTACGGGTGATTATTTTCTGCTTAACTGATTCCAAATTACTCTCTAAAGGGTGCCAGTGCCCCCCACCACACACACACACACACACACACACACACACACACACACACACACACACACACACACACACACACACACGAGTTCTGCCTTGAGAACAAGCGGAGAATCTACCCCACCCTGGCTCACCAATTCATTTGGCCCTGTGGGCTTTGAATTTTTCAGTCACCCATAACAGGATATTGGAAAGACCTGTCTTGGCTCGCTTAAGGCACGGAATAGTATTGTTCAAGGCCATTGTATTGTCTTCCCGGTTCTTTACAATACAGGCCACTCAAAAGACCAGTCAACTGTCTTGTGCCATAATCCCCTGCCTTTTCTTTTTCTTTTTTAAAAAATGAAAACGCACAATGGAGCAGCATAATCTGTCAAGTGGGTGAACCTGTCAAGCTCAACCTCCCTCTGGTTTCTACCTTTCAAGCTCGTTCAAACTGTTCTCCAGTTTCACAGAACTTCCTCCCTCCACAGAAATGTATACACCGTTTGCATTTCTTCTGTGAAAGGAGCCTCGTGACACAGTGGTTACACTGCGGTACTGCACTTAAGACTCTGCTCATAACCAGAGTTTGAACCCAAAAGGCTCAGGTAGCCAGCTCAAGGCTGACTCCGTCTTCCAATGGAAGGTAAATTGAGTACAGTGGTCCCCTGCCCTTTCACGATTCATATACTGTGGTCCCGCTATATAATGGGACCGCAGTATATGAAAAAAGACCCCCTGGGATAAGGGGGAAAAGACCCTTGGAGGCCTCAGCAATGATTTTCGGCGATCTGGAAGTCACTTCCGGTTCGCAGGGAAGCCCTTTTGGGGCCTCCAGAAGGCCTGGGAAGGCCCTTGCCGGCCCGTTCGGAAAGTGCCAGGCTGGGGGTAAGTACAAGAGCCCCCATCTAGGGCCCCCAGGCCCAACCTGACCTGCATCCACATATTGTGGGTTTTCAATTATTATTTCTGGTGGCAGGCGCCGGGGGAGGGGCAATGATATTTGCAACAATATAACTCTATCAGGTGATAAATATCAGCTTCTCGTGAAGAGAAGGGAATGATGATCCGAAGCGGCTGAAAACATGTATAGTTTGCACACACCCCGCCTGAGGGGGGATATGATTGAAACGTACAAAATAATGCAAAGCATGAGTGAAGTGGACAGAGGGATGCTCTTCTCCCTCTCATGAAATACCAGAACTAGGGGACATCTACTCAAACTGAGGGTTGGGAGAGTAAGAACAGACAAAAGAAAATATTTTTTTCACCCAGCGCGTTGTTAGTCTGTGGAACTCCCTGCCACAGGATGTGGTGATGGCATCTGGCCTGGATGCCTTCAACAGGGGATTGGACAGATTCCTGGAGGAAAAGTCCATCACAGGTTACAAACCATGAGGGAGATGTATCGTCTCCAAGCTTAAAACCAGGGTACCTCAAGGAGCACATGCAGGGGAGTGGTATCAGGAGACAGGTATCTAGTCTCATGCGCTCCCAGACGCATCTGGTGGGGCCACTGTGAGATACAGGAAGCTGGACTAGATAGGCCTTTGGCCTGATCCAGCATGGCTCTTCTTATGTTCTTATGTTCTTATGTAATATGCCATAAAAACTTGGATAGAGTGGATTTGCTTTATTTTAACTGAACTGATTTTCTTCCGGAAAGTCAGTCCATCTCTTTCTGAAACAATGGCCATGAGCTTAAACTGTGAAATTGTGTCTGAGCATCGTCTGTACACCGAGCAGCATAATTATGCTCCCTCCTAACTATGTCTTATTGCCATGCCGCACATATGGCATCTACGCAAGCGATATCTGAATCTTTGCAAATCTATTTGCTGTGCTATTTCAGCAGAGCGCATTCCACATCGTTCAAAAGTAATTACACTTTTGTCTAGAGTGTAGGGGACGGCTTCCCCCAAACAATGAAAATTCTCATTATTAGAGTTGGCACAATAACGACTCGGGTGTTCACAACATGTTGCATTGTCCCGCTACAATTAAAAGCAGAGAGCGGGGAGTCGTGGTGGTGATGGAAGGGAATACATCCTAGGCTAGGAGCACAAAAGGTACATTGGAAATTTACATTCCTTCCCAAAACGGTTCTGGAGTTTAAACACTGTTGCTATTCTGTGTGCACAGACTCAGAGTGGGTCCAGCAAACTGGACAAGGCGCCATAGGACAGCATTGGCAAAACTATGGCACAGGTACCAAAGGTGGCACTTGGAACCCTTTCTGTGGGCATCCGACATTGCCCCTTCACAGCCACCTGTATTCAGGTTAAATTGCTGTATTGGCACTTTGTGAAAAATTCGTGGGTTTTCAATTGCAGTTTGGGCGCTCGGTCTCTGAAAGGTTCGCCATCACTGCCATAGGGGGAAGGAAAACCACCTTGCTCCAAAATGAGTATGGCCCCTGCACGGTGGCCTTTCCCAAGCTTCTCTCTCTCTCTCTCTCTCTCTCTCTCTCTCTCTCTCTCTCTCTCCCGGTCCCCATCTACAGTATAATAAAAATAGTTCTGGCCTATGTTACTGGGTTGGGACAAGGATTACAAGGAGATTTTTTAAAACATGTGTTTTAGATTTTTAGAAAACCAATTGTCCCCTTCTAAGAAAATGAAGGTGACGTGCATGGCTATCCCTTTGCCTGTTTCATGTCAAGAATGATCCTGTGAAGTCAACGTGGAAGCAGGGTAGCTTAAGGACTCCCCAGTCCTCTTTCAGACACACAAATATGAACACACACACACACACACACACACACACACACACACACACACACACAGAGAGAGAGAGAGAGAGAGAGAGAGAGAGAGACAGAGAGAGAGACAGAGAGAGAGACAGAGACAGAGAGAGACAGAGAGAGAGAAATCTGATTTCCATCTTTTTTATATAAAGCCATCCACAAATACCCAACACAATAAAGGGCATTTGTGAATGGAAGTCATCATCATGTACTAATCCAAGGGCAGTGGTTCCCAACCTTGAGTAAGCCAGGTGTTCTTGGACTGCAGTTCCCAGAAGCCTTCAACACCTGGTTACCCAACATTGGGAACCATTTCTCTAGTCTAGTGAATGGTAGAGATGTGATGGGGGGTTGGAGGCAAAAGACATGCTCCACGTGGATGGGTGCTGGGTTTGGTTTCAGCACTTCCAGCCAGGGAAAGGAAGGACTGCCCATCAGAGCAAACTGGGCAGGATGGCAGCTTCTTGTGGGTACCTGCTGTGATGAACTGTTCGAATGCTTCTGAATCAATACAGAATGGATTAATAAATTGAGGACATCAAAAGGTATTATTTACAACCCAGCTTAGGGCTTGTAGACTCAGAGCCTTTGCTTTCTTTCTTCAATTTAACCCCTCTAATATTAGGTCTTCTTTGCCACCATCTTCAATTTCCTCTGGAATCGTTGACTTTTCCAGTAAGTTTTGTCTTCTCGTAAACCATCCAAAGTACGACACCTTCAGTTTAGTCCTTTAGCTTGACCTAGAACCCAGTTATGTGCCTTGTTGATGGTCAATGGTATCCTTACAGCTTCCTTTCCATGGCACATTTCAAATGCATCGGTTTTTCCCCTCTACTGTCAGCTTTTTTCACTTTTCAGCTTTGGCATCTGCACATCACAATCACAAATTTTATAGTATGAATTAGTTTGACCTTTCACAGGCTCAGATTTGAGAGAAAGCATGGGTGAAAGCAAAAGAGAGAGGATCTGCTTAACTGTTGGAAATACTTGGGACAAGTGGCGACTTCCTTCCAAATCGTTTACCTCTGGTTCTGATTCAGTTTGTGTGCAGGAAAGGGGGAAACACCCAAAATCCTTGGGAAAGGGGAGAAAAAGTAACTCCTACATAGAGATGGGCACGAAACGAAAAAAAAATTCATTCCATTATTTGTTTTGTTATGTAACAAAATGAATAACAAAAATTGTGATGAAATTCGAACGAACTGAACAGAACCACAAAAATTAGGTTCGTTACATTTCATTTTCATTAATGGCGATGCGCAATGAAATGAGCTGTTTTAAATGTTAAAAAACGTCCTGAATATCCGTAAAAACCCAGCAGTAATTATTTATTCTACCTGATAATACCTACCAGGGAGGTATATTAAAACATGCCTTTATGTCTTTTCTCAGATTCCTGTATTTTTTTCCTTTAAGGGAGTAAGGGGACATCGACCCAAAATGGCTCCCAGATGCCTAATATTGATTTCTTGGGTATCAAAACACCCTGGACATCCGTAAAACCACAGCGATAATTATTGAAATTATTACCTAAAAGGGGGTTGGGGTCCTTAAAAGGTTTGTTTTTGTCTTTCTCCCATTGTTATGTATTTTTCTTTTCTCTTTAAGGATGACACAAAATGGATTCCAGCCACAAAATGGATGCAAGCCATGTGATGGGATCATGTAAATTCTTGGACAATTTCAACCAATAGCATGCCCAGGTTGCAGACTGGGGTGGCAGCGACAGAGCGCATAAAAAGCTCTGGCAGCCCCCGTCCTCCTTGCAGTCTGCGGTGGGAGTTAGGGTGGGATTGCTGTCTCTGTGACTCGTTACTTTGGGTCAGCCAGGCAGGTGTGTGTTTCTGTGTTCCTGCTGGCTGCAGCCTGGCTCTTAGGGGAAAGAAAGAAGAGATTTCTCTTGTAGCCTCCCTGTGTGTGTGCGTACCTCTCAGTGAGTAGTAGTACCCTCCCTCCCCTGCCCCGCAGTGCAGTCACTCTGCGGCTGCCTTACGCCCTGGGCAATGCCCGCCACTGCCTTTGCAGCCTCCCTGCGTACCTAGTCTATACTGTGTCTCTGCCAGCATCATTTTTTTAGTGTTTTCCCTCTGGTCTGGGGCGTTGGGGGATGTGCGTGCAGGGAAATGCTTTAAATCGTGTAAAAAGCGGGTAAAATTGAAAAACGAAAAAATGAACCAACGAAATGAATTTTTTTCAATAAATTCATGAAAAATGAAAATGAACTGAAACGGGACCCACAATGAAAAATGAAAAGCCGAAACCTCATTTTTTCAATTCGTGCCCATCTCTACTCCTACACATTGCAGGAGAATATCATTTTGTAAACATCCCCAATTAGAGTGGGACAGACAGACAGACAGACAGACAGACAGACAGACAGACAGACAGACAGACAGACAGACAGACATTGGAAGAAGTAGGGCTAGAAAACTCCCAATTGTGCAGAACCTCTTTCCACAAATTAATTCATCTCTGAATTGTGTGTCAGACTGCTGGAAGAAGAATATATTTGTCCCCCCCCCCAAACAAAAGATGCTAGGTTTTTCCTGCCAGACTGTTATCGCAAAAGAGAAGTTCCACCCAAAGCAGAAGCATCCTAAAGGTATTCGGTAAACAGAATCTAAAGCATGATACATCGCTAAATGAGGGACAAATTCAAGCCTGGATTGGGAAGGAAGGAGGAGATGTGTGAGATGTCAAGAGGGATAGGGTGGGTATAAATTTATTTCTAACTAGCTTACATCCCAACTTCTCCCAATTTTCCTGTCAGCAAACTAACATGAACTCTATTCAGGAGCACCATAGGAGGCCCAATATATCAGGGGAGGCCTTTCTCCCAGCCCTACCACCTTCCCAGGAGTGTTTGGTGGGGCCATGGGAGAGGGCCTTCTCTACTGCTGCCTCTAGACTCTGAAACTCCCTCCCACTGGAAGCCATACTGGTGCCATATATGCTTTCCTTCTACAAACAAAGGGCTTTCTCTTCAGGTAGGCTTTTCCTTAGTGATGGGAGGCAATAAACAGGGTGCTCTATATTTTGTTGCTCCTAAATCCATCTTACGTAATGCTTTTATGTAACATTTTAAAAACAATGTGGCTGATTCTTCTTTAATATTTGTACAATTTACCATTTTAGTCTTTAATATTGTGTTTTTAATGATATAAGCTGCCTTGGGGCCTTTTCTAAGAAGAAAGGCAGAGTTTTTAAAATTAATTAATTAAATAAATAATATATATATTCCTCATAATAATAGTGGGGTGGGGTGGGATAGGGCTTCCCATAACAGCCATTAAGGCCCACAAGACCGTAAGCCACAATTTTTTAAATTTATCTTTTTACTCTGCCTTTCTCCTTGGAAAAGGACCCAAGGCGACTTATAGGAAGGAGAGACAATGTACAGTCCATTACACTTAAATGTGCACACATGTACATTTTACATTATCTATGCATTCTTTTTTATTCTCTCTGCTTCTACGGCTCTTCTTTCGCTATAAGATAAATTCACACACGCATTTACTCTCTCACATATACCTCCTTAGCCACCTGGCAGGTAATTCTTCTCAAAAGGTACTTCACCCAAGAAAGAAGATTATCAGCACTCCATATTTCTTCTGAAGTGGCAAACAGCATGGTTTAACCTTTTGCTTTATATACAGAAAAAACAGAGGGAAGCCCACATTATAAGATGCTTCAACATATGTGGTTCTTTTCTGCTGGAAAAAGTATGTCCCCCACCCTCAAAAAAGCACACACACAACTGAGAATAAATAACATAGCTTGTTATCTAAAAAAGAGAAATAGATTTGGTCCCTCCTTCGTGTATTCCCCCCCCCCACTACCTACACCCCCACCTTCTACAGACATTTTCAAAATGTTAAGAGTAGACAGAGGACCAAGACAAATATGATGGAAGAGAGGCTAGATCACCTTCTTAAAATGTTGTACAGTTGTCCCCCGCCCTTTTGCGGTTCATATACTGCGGTCCCGCTATATCGCGGGACTGCAGTACAGTACAACCCAAAAGGTATTTTAGCCCCAAAAACTTTTTCCCCTTTCCCACGCCCAGGGCTCTAGCCTCCCCATCCCAGCGCCAATGAACTGGAGCCCCAGCATCGCATGCCGCTCCCCTCGCCCCGGGGGTCAGGAGAAGTGGTGTGCAATGTTTAAAATGCCTTTATGCAACAGAGCCAAGAGTTTGGCTCCGTTGCTTTCAGGCATTTTAAACGGCCCCACCCAACCTGAATCTGCATATCACGGATGTTCAATTATTGCAGGTCAGGTGGCTGCCTAACCCCCACAATAGATGGGGGGGCTGCTGTATCTCAACTAGCTACAGAGACTCCAAGGCTGACAGTGGTGGTGGTGGTGGCGGCGGCCACCTCCTCCCCACCATAGGCTATGTGAAAATCATTCCCTCTCTTTCCCCCTTCAATGTTAGCCCTTCTGAAGAAAAGATCCAACACAATACCAGTAATGACCTTCCCTTTACTCACTGGGACTTGGAGTTTCTGACACCATAACTCATTCTCACGGGGGGATGAGGTTGTGACAACATATCCCAGCATTACTGCCCCTATTAAAATTAGCTGCAAGTAGGTTTGGATAACTCAGCGGTTATGTCTGTAGATCCAGAGCTTGGGAGTTCAATTCCTCACCGTGACTCTGGTGAGAAGAACCAGCCTGGGCAGCCTTGGGAAAGCTGTACAGTCTCAAGACACACTCAGAAGAAGAAAATGGTCAACCACTTCTATATAAGAATATAAGAACAGCCTTGCTGGAACAAGCCAAAGTCCATCCAGTCAAGCACGCTGTCTCACCCAGTGGCTCACCATTTGCTTCAGGGTATTCCCAAGCAGATGTCTTCACCTGCTTATGATTCCCTGCAAATGGCATTGAGAGATATCCTGCCTCTCTCTCCAACCCAGAGGTTGTCCTTAGGCATCCATAATGATAGCCATTGATACCCTTGTTCTCCATGAACTTGTCCAATCCTTTCTTAAAGCTGTCAAGGCTGACAGCTGTCACCACTTCTTCTGGCAGGGAGTTCCACAGATCAGACCAGTGATCCTCCGGGTGAAAAAGTACTTTCTCTTATTAGTTTGAGATCTAGCACCCAAAAGTTTCATGGAATGACCTCCATCTGGAAAAGCCTGGAAAAGGGTCACCATAAGTCAGAATGGACATGATGGCACACATTATTAATTTCATTAGGTTTGCCAGTCTTTAAAAATGCCTGTTGAGCTCTGGCCTTAATAATGGTTTAAATCTTAACACGTCACAATGTTTAGTAACATGCCACAGAACGTTGTTCATGTTTTTTGAGCTGATTGCCCCTTAAAAGATGCAAGAGAGGGCTCTAGTTCATCTGAGTTTCTTTCATGCCAGCTTCTACCTAACAACCATATTTCAGAGTGAAAGTTTTCACACCAATGCACAGGATTTGTTGTTGCTGTTGTTGTTGTCGTCGTCATCATCATCATCATTGTCTTGAAAGAGTGTTATCGCTCTCTGCTACTTTGCATACGGGGCATACCTGTTAAGTCATCCGTAGTAGCCAGGAAATCCCATTTTTAGTCATCTTTCCCACCATTGTCCCATAATTTTCTTGTAAACTGTATTTTGTTTGAAAATCTTGTATTTTCTTGTAAATCTCCCAGATTTTATAATTTTTTTTTTAAAAAAAAACCCTCTGAATGGCCATGGAATGGCCTGAATGGAATGGCCATGTTAGGGGTTGCTGTTTTTATACATGTGTTTTTGTTTGTGTTGCATAACACCTTCCCCCTCCTGTCCCGGCTGGGGCCAGAGAAAACTTGACAGGTATGATAGAGGGCCAACAATCTGATCAAGGCAGTCAACAAAGGAACATGGCAGCATGTCCGTTTATAACAGAATAAAGGAGGAGCAATGCCACTCTCTATTTGACCATTACTCTTTTGGAATTATATGTGAGTCCTGCAGGGTGTGTTTTTGGATTTTCTCATCACTTTTCCCAGGTTTGGCATTCCATTCTTTCCTCTCATAATGGAATCACTCCACTAAGTCCAGTCCAATTTTATCTCGACTGAAGTTAGAAATATTTGGAGATTTCCCACTTCATGGTATTTCCAACTTCTAGTTTTTTCTTTCATTTTGCAACCTATGTGTGCTTGGCTCCCTCCTTTTCAGATGCCTGCAATGGTAGCTACATAATTATCTCATCCTGAGAATAAATTTGTTGTTGGTAATGTAGAGGATAGTGTGTAGGATTCAGAAGTAAGCTTTACCTCCAGTTATATGTACTGTTGATAAATCTCAAAGGTCAATCGCTAATACACCAGTGGCATTCAGATCTGTGTGACCCAAAGTTTGGATCTCCCCATGGCAAGACCTGGGTGAAGGGGCAACGTCCCACTCAGAAGAAAGATACGTGAAGAAAGGAAAGTGTAAACTTATTTTTCTCCCTGTCGACTGCCCAATGTCAAGATAAATTTAAGAATCTATAATTTAACTTTTAATTATTATTATTTATTCATTTATTTATTATTATATTTATATACCGCCCCATCTTCCGAAATGGAACTTGGGGTGGTGTACACTAGGAAAAGAATAAAACAACAGCAAACAAGCATAAAAATCAGAGGCACCAGTAAAAATAGGAGGGTACAATACCCTCCGCTGAGAATGGTGTGGGCGGTACAGGCAAAAAAAAAAAAAAAGGAAAAAAGGAAAATTAAACAAAAATTAAACAAAAAGGTCACAATATGCCTCCTTGAAGAGATGGGTTTTCAAGGTTTTTTTAAAGGCAGGCAGGGACACTACTAGGCGCAACTCACTAGGGAGCTGATTCCACAGCATAGGGCCCACCACAGAGAAGGCGCGATTACGCATGAGCGACTTCCACGCTTCTCTGGGTGTGGCCATCCTAAGTGAGCGCGCCTGCGCCATTCTCGTGGGTCTGGTCCCAGTCAACCTCTGAGAGATACGCTCTGACAGGTACTCTGGTCCCAAGCCATGGGGGGCTTTGAAAGTCAAAACCAGGACCTTGAAAGGCTGGCAGCCCCTCACTCTCTTTTTGATCAGACTGTAACTAGAGAGTCAGGTGGATAAACTGGTTGGCCTTGGGTGTTGCGGCCTTTGTAGGATGGATCTGCTGTTGGCAAGATGGAAAATGCCCAGCGAGGCCAAAGTTCTCCCCTTATTGTGATGTTGTCCGAACAGAACGGCAGCTGAAACGGCACACCGTACAAACGGGGCAAGGCCTTTGGATGGCAACCCGCTGCGGAGGCAACGCCAAAAAGCACAGCAGAGCCTGGAGGAGACCTACCATGGTGTTTTGCTGTGAAGTGGGTGTCCTGTGGCCGCTGGGTTCTTGCGTCAGCAGAGAAACGGGCTGAAATTCCTCAGCGTGAGGCTTGTTGGGAAAACTCACATGCAAAGGAAGGTGAAAGGCTGGCAGCCCCTCACTCTCTTCTTCTTCCACTTTCTGTCTGCCTGTCACCATGGCTACCTCTCCATCTGCTTCCCCATACGGAGAGGCTGGTCGCTTGGAAGACATCCTACAAGGAACAAAAGAGGAGAGAAAATAATGAAACCTCCACATAAATCCTTAATGCCGTCATTGTGTGGTGAGGGGCCATTGTAACAGAAATGCCTTTTTTGTGCTGGCAGAGAGCAGGAAACCATCCAAATACCACTGCAAAGCACACACAATCGGGGAACAATGGCCAAGCAGGTAGCAACAGAACAGTGCCTGTTTGTTGTGAGAATAATACGCTAATATAGCACTCTCTCGTATGCTGGCTTCTCAAACACCCTGGCGAGGGTGGGGGAAATTACCTAAGAGCACGACATAATGAAATGCAATTCCAGTTTATTTCATTTTATGGACGGGGCGGGAGGGGGGTTCTCTCTCTTTTAGCACTTTTAGAGCTTACAAAAGACAAAACATCTTCCCAATGTGTAGGGCTGCTGACTTTTTCTCCCCGCCCCCAACCAAACCTGGGGGAGGGGGGGAAGCCAACGCTGTATTGTTGGTGTTGATTTGAAAGAAGGCTGTACAGTCTTGCTCAAACTTTTGTGCTGTGAAACGTCAGCAGCTACCTAAGCTGTGATTCTGTGCACAGACTTGCATGCATTCTTGTATTCTCGAAGGCCTTCACAACCGGGATCTGATAGTTGTTGTGAGTTTCTCGGGCTGTTTGGCCGTGTTCTGGAAGTTTTTCTTCCTGACGAAACATCAGGAAGAAAAACTTCCAGAACATGGCCAAACAGCCCGAAAAACTCACAACAACTATTGCATGCATCACTTCACTTTTCTGAACCCAAATGCTGGCTCTCCAACTTTTGCATCAGTTGACAGCTTGCACGAATGAGCGGCAAAATCATAAGAACTTTTAGAATGCCTGATGTCAGCTTCTGAAGAATACTCTTCAGTCAAGACAGGCCACAGTCACATCTCCAGAATGACAGAGTGAAAGGGAAGGTTTTTTGGAACAACTAATGCAAGTTTCTAAGCACTCGTTGCCTTAATATAAATGCCGGTGTCTCAAGACACACAGGCCAAAGAGAGCACGGGCACCGAGTTGTGATAGATGGATTGGGTGAAATCCAATAACGGCTCTTATCCATGGAATCCCTTCCACCAGCCCAACTCAAAGACATGTCTTTCCCCTTGTCCTGAAGCCTCACATTCACAAAATCTGCAGGATTCTAAAAAGGCCAGCAAATGACAAATCCCAGGATTCCAAGGGATGCAGCCATGCAACGCATAAGAGACCAAACAAGGTAAAAGCAAAAATCAAAATTAATTTGTAATACTGCTGCCCAGTCTTTCCACCAGTTACCACTGTGAAGTTTCTTCCTGGACAAATAGTAGTCAGGATTTTAACATTGGCGTCTATCATATTTTAAGCTTCTGTATATACCATTCTCTGCACAAAACGTATCACAGCCAGCTTCTCAATGTGTCTTTTGAAATGCCATTCTTTCCAATCTAAAATGTATTATTTTTTCATACAGAGCACCACAGCCCATGTGCCCCACAAAACCAAAAATAAATTGTGTGGCTAGAGTAAGCCCATTGAAATCAATGGAAAGAAGCAGTGGTGACTAATTTACAGACCATTGAGATCAATGGGGTCTACTCCTAGCATGAATACCAACGCAATCCTGTATTGTCTAAACAAAAGTAAGTTGCAATGCATTCAGATGGACTTAATTCCAAGTAAGTGTTTAGAAGACTTCATTGGTATAGAGGCTATAATCCTAGATCTAATTGTAAGAGCAGGGTGTACCAGTTAACCCATGGAAAAGGTGACTGACTGGGTGTTGAAAGCTACAGAGAGCTTCTAACAGTAAAACCAAAACTCGGATTTCTCCCCATTTATGGTCATGAAGCAAAAATTCTTCTATATGAAGAATACAACAAAGTGAGTAATTTTCAAAATATCAAGATGACTGCATCCTATCAAAGATGTAGGTTGACTTATCAGAGATTCAATAGACGTGACTTTGCTTTACATATTGGACCAGAGTGAATAAAAATCAATGTTTTTTAATCAATTTGATTTTTTTAAAATTTGATTTGTTTTTAAAAAATTAAATATTAAAAAAGGCTTTTAAAAATAAATAAATAAAACTGATTTAAATTGTAATTTAAATCAAACCCACCCTGCCTGGGACTTTTCAACTCGCCACAAACAATGTCCACTGAGTTGCCTTTAGCTTAGTAGATCACAAGCTAGAATGATTAGAACTGTGACCTCTCATTCCAAATTGAATGCCTGAATTTGCTCCTCGTTCAAAAAAGAGTTGTCACCTCTCATGACAGCCAACTTCAAGTCCAACTCAAGTGCTTATACCATATAATTATGAAACTCTAATCTTGTTACATTCAGCAAAATGCTACAGAAACATTTCAAGAAATCCATCGAGATGCTCGCAAGAGGGTGGGGTGGGGTGGGGGTTAGAAATGGGCTTATCCGTGTGTTTAAAAGTGACGGACACTGATGTGTCAGGAGAAAAAGATAGGGGACTATAAATCGGAACTTGTTGGGTGAATTAATTAAGGGATTCATCAATCATTACGCAGCTAACACCACATCTATATGTATATACAGAGAAAATCCCATCAGCTGCCACAACCGTACAGCAATCTACAGGTTCACAACTCCCAAAGTCTTTCTTTTCTGTCTATTTATAAATGACTTTGTATAATCTAGCATTAAGACCTGTAATTATAAAACAGCATTAAAAAAAGCAGGCCTTCGTAGTTATGGATAATTATAGTTGGTACACTTTGGAGCAGAAAAATCCCAACAGAAATAGAAAGCATTTCTATTCAAACACCAGGCTTTGCCTCTCTTTTTTGACAGTTGCACGTCCACTGGATGTAACAAGATGGGTAAACTTATGTCACTTCTTTTTTAATTTACTCTCCTATACCTTCCTCCCTACCCACCCCCATGAAAGAAAAGTAGGCTTTTCATCAAGCCTGAGGAGATGTGAATAGAGTCAAACTGCAGCTTCAAGATCAGGGTGGAAAACCGTTGCTGTTTTCCCCCTGCTGTGTCAGAAGCCCCATCTTTTAAACTTGTCATTACCCCAGACAAGCACATTTAGCACAGCAAAAAGCCAAACTACTACTACTGCCCCCATAATGCTTAAAGCACTCTCTGGATGGTTTTTAAGTAGTTATGCAGGCTACGCATTGCCCCTGCAGCCTGGGTCAGCGCTTCCATTAAGGCAAACTAGGCAGTTGCCTAGGGCGCCAAAATGGAGAGAGGGCACTGGCCAAACTGCCGCCCCCCCCCCCCTGCCCCCGCCGCTGGCCACTGCCGTCTGTCCCCCCACTGCCCGCCAGCCACACATCACCGTCCGCCCATCACTGCCCCCGCCACCCACCCGCCACCACCCTGCCCACCCATGGCCCCGCCCCCTGCCCCACCCACCCCACCACCTGCCCCTCGCCTAGGGTGCAAAAAAAAACCTAGCACCGGCCCTGCCTGCAGCAAGCTGAGTACTCGTTTTAGTGACCGCAGAAGGATGGAAGGCTGAGTGAACCTTGAGTCAGCTCCATGGGATTGAACCCCAGGTTGTGAGCAAAGTTATGGCTGCAGTACAGCAGTTTTACCACTGTGCCACGGGGCTCTATGTAGGCAAAGAAAACTGCCTCCCTCTTTCATAGTGGGAGAACTCAGGGACATCCAGGAGATATTCTGAACGGTAAGAGGCTTATGGGATGATGAGTCAAGAAACCTTAGTACAATCTATGCAAATATAGATTGCATAGAGGGGTTGGTAATCTGAAATTGCTACGCCTTGTTTAGGGAAGGAAGCCCTTGTTGATGAGCTTTGATAACAAATAAGCCAGGCTTCATAAACAACCTACAAACCCTCTTGACAGGGATGTCAATCTCACAGCCTCTCTTCGCACAAAACCTAGGGAGAAAAAAACAAACTGCTCTCTATCCCTCAGATGCAATTTTGATCTCTAAAGTTTCAGAGGCTCAAGAAAATGTTATGTGGTCATTTCACCCTGACTCCTGTCCCCAGAAGTACCAATCAATGCAAATTATTTATTACAATGGACCCTCGTATAACAAACGGTTTGTATAACATAAAACCTGTACAACTTAAAAATCTGGAGATAGGGGAAATGTGCTTAATATAATTGTCTATGGGGTGAATCCGTACAACATAAAATGGTTACAATTAGGAATTACTCTGTTTTCAATGCATTCCTATGGGAAATTTGTATAAAGGAAAATTTGCTTAACATAATTTCATTTGGAACGAATTAATTCCTTTATATAAGGTACCACTGTATTTTATTTATTTATTTTAGAGTATTTTACCCTGCCTTTCTCCTTGTATAAGATTCACTGGAAAAGGAGTTGGGCTGGGAAGGACCTGGGAATTTCTTGCACCAAAAAAGAGCAGGGGTGGGAGAAATAGGAACAAAACAAAAATAGGAAGAATAAAGCTGCAGGGAGTCTCATTTTCACAGGAAGCTAGACAATGGCATTGTGGCAGGGGGAAGCCTCTATTGGTGGCTTCCCCCCCCCCCCAAAGCTTTCACCCTTTTTTTCATTGACTTACCCTCACTGTCCCAAGAACTCAGGTGAAAGAATTTTAAAAATTAATTACACTTGAATATACCAAACAGCAAACTGACAAACGTGACTGTTTTTAGCGACAACCTTTATCAGTAGACTCTAGAGAGGGGAGAGAGAGCACTGAGTAGATGGGAGTGTCTCTCATTGATTTCTAAGCAGGGGAGGAATAAGTGGTTGATACTGGATACATTGCCGCCACCACCCACAGCTCAGAAAGGTCCCTCCTACTAACAACCTCTCCTGGTAGCATGCAAGGTTGCCCAAGATCCCAATGGTGGCATAGCGTCGTGGCACAGCAAAATCACTGCGAACAAGAATTTTTGCAAGTATTCTCTATATCCCTACCTCTTGGTGACAGTTAAGCAAATACTGTATGCTATCTCCATTTCTGCCATGTTGGGTTTAGAGTAGTTTGAGAATCCTCCATTTTCTCAACGTAACTGTTCCATAGCACAAGCTGTTAAACAGAAATCCTGTGCTAGGCTGTCAAAAATGGCACTAATTGATCTGTCCATCAAAAATAGGCTTAGGGATCTTAACAGCTTTTCCACAAGGATTTTAAGATATTCAGGAAATGTTGCTTCCTATTTAATGGAGAACCACCGGGATTTGCCTTAACCTCAGAATCTCATAATGATCCTGTTCTCTGGTCCAGTAACCACAGTTTTAGTTTTGCTCTAGTTTAGATTTGTGATGAACAAAAATTAAAGCATACATTTGTGGGAAGAACTTGGTTGAATTATCAACCTTGGGTTGAATGCCTGGTTTTTTACTTCATGGTGTGTTTTTTACTAGTTCTTAAACTTCTTATAACTTTTGTTCTATTATATTATTCCATTTTTCCTCTACCATGGCCATTCCCTCCTTCATACCACAATGAATTACATTTACAAGCAACTAATCTAAATTAAGTGGCGTGGTGGCTCAACAGACTGGAGCCAGAAATGGTCGGTTGCAAAGTCAGCAGCTTGGCGGTTCGAATCCGGGGTGCCACGCAGCAGAGTGAGGTCCCGCTGATAACCCCAACTCCTGCCAACCTAGAAGTTCGAAGGCATATAAACGCAAGTAGATAAATAGGTACCAACGTAAAAAGTGGGAAGGTAAACAGTGTTCCACATAGCCATGCTGGCCACATGGCCGCGGATTTGCACAACACTGGCTCTTTGGCTTGAAAACAGATATGAGCACCACCCCTAGCGTTGAACACAACTAGCACACATGCGGGGGGAAACTTTCCCTTTCCCTTTTTAATCTAAATTAAATGGAGAAATAGGGATGCCCACTGTCATTAAACAAATATGTAAACAGGAATAAAATCATGGGTATTTTTGCCGTATTTGTAGTTCCAGGATGTCCGTGAGACAGAGCAGAGAACAAAGAGCAGAGAACTTAGAGTCATTAACAGGATGGATTATTAGATCTAGAAGTTGAGAAAGAGAAAAGGGAAAAATTAGGAGGAAGGATAGCTCGTTGCTTACTTTAGATATGAAGCTTTCTTGTGTTGAAGTTTTTATTTACACATGCTCTCTGTAGTTCGATAGACTTTTCTGGGCTTTGATGATTTTACCTACCCAGCTCTAACCAATAATTCCTTCCAGCTTTTGAATTCAAAGACAGACCTGTCTCTCTGCTGAGCATACTCTCCCTCTCTTTCATTGGTTGTTGGCAGTCTTTGTTGATCTGTTTGGTAGGTTTCTAGCATGTGTGCAGTAAAGAAGCAGTACACAAAGTTCTGTAAATCCAAGCAACTGTAAGTAAATAAAAGTTGTTTACTCTTTCTCCTACAAATATCTCCGAGTGAGTTACTCAGACTCGCCAGTTAAGAAGAAAGGTATGGACTCTGCAGAACTTGCTATTCTGTCCTGTGGATCTCTCTGCACTTCTACTGCGTACCAAAAAGAGAATTTACCATAAATTCAAAACTCTGAAACATCTTGCCGATTTTGCTGAAAAGTCATCAAAGTCTGCACTGGAGATGTATTGTAAGTCATACAATGCTTCTCCAATAAGATGTCTATAGTAAGTGTGTATTAGAGATGCATTGTAAAGTCATCACTGTCTGTTCTGGAGATGCAGCACCATTTGTTTCAGATCCTAAAGGACAGAGAATGAAGATAAAAAATAATGAAAAGTAGGCTCTCCCCATTGCCCTTTCAAGAAGCAGTCAATGGGCACATTGCCAAGTTAAAGACCCTCACCAGCCTTCTTCCAAGTGGCTACATTAGAAATCTTGTTGAGGCTTTCTCCTTCTGGGTGGAATAAAGGGTGGAAATAGAGTCCACAGCTCTACAGATTGCTGCTGGTGCCCTTATGTCTTACCTACACCATTCATTCTATGATCGGGCCTGCCTGTTTGCATTCTCCTATTCAAAGGAATGGAATCTTCACAGACAAGCAGAAATCCACAAATGCCACCACCAATCTGGATAAATATTGGGTCAGACTATCACAAAAAAGGCACTAGGTGGGCTGCACATTCATCTATGTAGTCTTTAGTCCAGCTTCCACACATCCCTAGAGCATAGCTGGGAACTGGGGGCTCCAGGGAGGCTGGGCGCTGGCAGCTGGGTCCTTTGGCTAGGGGGTGGAGCCTCACTTGCATACAGGGTTCCCAGAATCCCTTGCGGTGGCTTCAAAATGCTCACTGTGACCTAGGTGTCTCAGCTTTCTAGGGGGATATACAGCGGTACCCCCGACTTAAGAGCAGCTTGAGCAGAAAACTGCTGCCTTACAAATTTTAGATATGGTCTGCTCGACTTACATTTTTTTTTTTTTTTTTTAACTCCCCCCCCCAAAAAAAATTTTTTTTAGGTAGGTACCCTGAATTAAGAGTAGTTTGACTTAAGAGCATGCATTCAGAATGGATTAAATTCATAAATTGAGGTACCACTGTATATACAGTATACCAATCCAGACAGCTGGTGTTTTGTGGGTTAGCACTCTCTGGTGGGCCACCTAGAAGCCGGCTGCATGGCCACCCAGCAGCATCCGGAGTTCAGCCACTCACCACCGGAAATGCGGGACATTTCAGTGAAAAATAATTTTTCAGGAAGATGGCGAGAAAGAGTAATTTATCTGTGAATGTCCCACCAAAAACATGACATCTGACAGGTCTGCCCAAGAGATGCAGGAGTTATACACACAACAAAATTTCAAATATTTGAAAGGATATCATACAGAGGAGAGGCAGGATCTGCTCTGTATCAACCAGTGCAGGACACACAAAAATGGTCTCAAGTTACAGGAAGCCAGATGTTGGTTGAATAGCAGGAAAAATGTCCTGTTAGAGTAGTACTTGAGAGGTGTGAGTGCTCCAGCACTGGAAGGATTCAAGGAAAAACTGGAGAGCCATCTGTCAGATCTGCTTTGATGTGTTTTTCCTTGCCTGGAGCAGGGGGTTAGACTTGATGGCCTTAGAGATCCCTTCCATCTTCATGATTATAAGATACTATGTGCTTCATTGCAATTTACTAATGGAAATTAACTATCTCATGATGCAGCCATAGTGGGAAGCTTAGAGCTTTAAGAAAGAAATGGATAATGTGGTTGAAGATTTCACAGATCTGAACAGAGGCAGTACATGGAATCTTTGACTCGCAGCACAGTGTTGAAAAGACACTATTTTGGACTCCAAATCCCACTGGACTCCCAAAAAGAGAGGTAATTTCCCACTGCATTTAACACTGGGGCTTCCAGAAAGAGAAATTTTGGGGTGGAATATATTAGGGCTCCTTTCCAGACTTCTAAGCTCACGGATCCCCTTAATAGAAGTGCGTATTCAGCCAAGACTGCATATTTAACCTGAATGGATTGTGATGCCTTTCACAAATCCAACCCATCCTGAATCTCAGGGATGGATAGGGGATGAACACTGGTAGAAATGAGATGAGGGGGTGAGGAGGTAGTGATGAAAACGGCTTTGGAGCTGGGGGTGGGCTGATGACAACGAGTAATGTGGGAAGGAGATGAGGAGGCAGGGCCAATAGGTGATGGTGACACTTTTCTTGATTCAGGTTGCAGGTATGTGTAGGCCTCTCTCTCTCTCTCTCTCTCTCTCTCTCTCTCTCTCTCTCTCTCTCTCTCTCTCTCTCTCTCTCTCTCCCCCCTCCCCCCCTCTCTCTCTGGCCAAACAAGGCCAAAGAAACATGAAACTGGACAGAGACTGAAAGATCAGAAGAGAAGAAGGGGCCAGTTTAAAAGCTATCGCCATGTCACCACCTGGGAAACACAGTACAGGAAGGGCTCAGACCTAACAAGTAACTTGGAACTGAACTGGGATTCCCAGCTTCCATCCAAAATTAAGCGATGGAGACTTCTAAAGCAAAGCAAAGTGTTCTGCTGATATACCACCCCATACCACTTTAAGTAGTCTCTGGGTGGTTTACAATTTAACTATGCAGCCTACACTTTGCCCCACCCCCTACCCTCCAGCAAGCTAGGTACTCATTTTACCAACCTCGGAAGGATGGAAGGCTGAGTCAACCATGAGCCCGCTACCTGGGACTGAACCCCAGGTCATGAGCACAGTTTTACCTGCAGTACAGCTTTTAAGTACTGCACAATCATCTCCTACTACCTTCCTGGAGATTCCTAAACACACCACAGTCATACACAGCTTATCCATGATGGGTTTGCTTTATGAAAAGAGAAACAGGAAGAAGGGTGTGACTCTCGTTTGCTGATTCTTTCTCTTAAATGTGAGACTACATAAATAAAAAAAATGTGCCTCAGCTGTCCATCCTTCTGGGACATAATAATTGGTTAATGATTACTTTCTAGGAACACATCAATCTCTCACCTTTTTTCAAGTGCATGCATATAGTTCGAAAGAAAAGCGAAGAAAAAAGGCAGGCCAGAAAACAAAGGGCAATCATGGAATGGCTAATGTATTTTGGTTGTGTAACCTTTTTATCAGCTAGGAGTATGTCTGTGAAGATTCTCAGTCATCCAGGTGACTTTATCTGGAAGTTGAGTCATGGCAACGGGACTTCTTTTCTTGAGAGACTGAAATGTTTCGCTGCTCATCCAAACATTTTCGTCAATCAGACTCGCAACTAGCTTTCCTCAGACTGACGAAGCTGTTTGGAGTAGTAGTAAAATGTTTCAATCTCTCAAGAAAAGAAGTCCAGTTGCCATGACTCAACTTCCAGATCAGCTAGGAGGGACCTTAAATGCATTTCTGTGCAATTTCATGTAAATGCACTCCGATAATCAAATTCAAAGCGAATTGTGTAGAAGTCATTTTGCATGTTTCAAGGATTGTATCACCCCACAGGAGTCTGCCCAGGTTTTAGGATCTTCCAGGGGATGCCCTTCTCTAGTTCCAGCCTGGAGCCCAAGCTTGGTTGGTGAGGATATGAGAGGGGGCCTTCTCAGTGGCTCCTCCCAGCTTGCTGTGGGGAGGCAATGTGTAGCCTGCATAATTACTAGCAAACCACCCATCGAGCACTAGAGGTACTATGAGTTGGTATTATGTATCAGCAGCATACGTTGCTTTTTTGCTTTTGCTTTTATATATCATTAAATGTTTTTTTTTTAAATGTTTTAAATCTTGACCAACGATTAATTGCTTTTAACATGCCAAGTTGTTTAAGACCTTGACTTGTTATTGGTGCACAGTTTAAATTATCGTGAGCTACCTCGGGTCCACTATGAGGTAGTAGTCTATGTTGTAAACCACCCAGAATAGCCCTAGGGCTAGATGGGGAGTATAGAAGTCAAAAAACAAACAAACAAACAAACAAACAAACAAACAAATGAATAAATAAATAAATAAATAAATAAATAATCTAGAAATAATAAAACAAAAATACTGACAGAGGTGACCAAACTATTGCTTAGAGGGGGGCATGTCCTACAGTTCCGAAACACAAATCAAGAGATTCAAATGTACAGAACTTTGAAGAATCACACTGAAAATGGTATTGATGTTGTGTTTTGCAGGGGATCTTCTTTGACGGAGAAGTCTCAGCCATAGTGTCAAGCCCTGCATCTCAGTTTCCTTCCCAGCTGGCCAGGTGGTTACAGTTAAACTTTAGGTGAGGTACTAACGGTTTAGCCATAAACCATAGTTTGAGACTGAGTATCTTTTTTCACCTGTCTGCTATGCATCCTGACTCCCTGCTGCTAACTCCTTTGCTGTGCATGAACGTCCTACTCGCTGACTATACTTTTCAGACTTCCCCTGTTTTTGTTTGTTTGTTTGTTTGTTTTGATGTGACGAGATTGGCTTGAGTTTGGGTTTTTCTTGGGTGTCGGCCTTTGCATCCCTTCCATTTGCCTCTGATCGCCCACAAGCTGAACCTCCTTACCCAGCTCGTCTCTGGCTTTCATCATCCGGATCTGAGTTTCTTCTCGGCAGTCCCCGGCAGTGCAAAATCTGGCATTATATCACTTCTTCACATTGCGCCACCTTTTCATCCTAAGTGGCTATTTTTACTGCATTACTGCAAAGGCGTTGATTCGGGTCAGAGAGGGCATATCTGAGATGAAGATTCAAGCAGATGGGAAGGCGATGGCCACCGCACATGCACACGCACGCACACGCGCACACACACACACACACACACACACACACACACACACACACACACACAAAGATGGCATGAACTAAAGAAGATAATGCTCACAAAAAGCCATGGGGTAGTCCTCCAGTTTGCGTCTTATGGCCATCATCAGAACATTCAACCATGTGCTCACTTAGAAACAGGAAGAATCACAATCTCAGAGTCAAGTTGAGAGTTAGTTCGGCGACAGAGGAGACCAAGGCCACTACTAAGAGGATTACTAATTGTCTATGGCCCCCCAAACCAAAGTCTCTATGGGGCGTGAGACTCAAAAGGATCCTACAACTTATCAAGGGGACATGATCCTGATCAGGGCGCACACACCAAAGTTGTAAGATGAGATGCTCTCTTGTCTAGAGTTGTAACAAGTATCCTATAATGACAACACTGGATAGAGCAGGAAAGGCACCATGAAACTGTCTTGTTTTCTGCCATCCAATTGTACTATGAGTGAAAGTTGTCATTCAGAATTCAAGCAGAAAGAACAAGCAAAATACACAAAACCTAGATGTCCACTGGCTAGGAAGAAATATGTCATTTCCTCCTATCTGTGAGATGAATGGGAGGAGGAAAATTTAATGGGCATTTCATAGCTTTAATTCAATAAGATAATTTATTAGCAGATAGGCAATGGAACTAAAATAAATATTTGCTCTAAAACCATTTCAACTGAAACTGTTGCTTTATTAAGTTTGACACCGAAGATTCTCCCGATATTCTTGGTATACGCAAACACCAGATGTATCTTATTTGGTATCTGTATTTCACATCGGAGTGTATTTAATTTTAGTATTTGAAACATTGACAGTCCATGTTTGACAATATTTGCTAGTTAGCATATATTTACATTTATTACTTTGCAGACATCAGTAGCCAACATGCCACGGTATCTGTTTGAAGATACATTGCGCACTTTTTTGAAACCCTATGTTCTCTGCCTTTAGTGAAGTGAAACAAGAAATAAATGTCTATAATATTTAATAAATCCAGTGTTTCATGGCTGATATGAAACATTATCTAATAGCTGGTATGCAACAGCATTAATATTTGACAGTTTAATAATATTTTGAATGTAGCAACATTCAATTAAAGTCTGTCTGTCTGTCTGTCTGTCTGTCTGTCTGTCTGTCTCTCTCTCTCTCTCTCTCTCTCTCTCTCTCTCTTTGTTTCTCTGTTCTGTTCTGGTTAGCCTGTTATCAATAAAAGTAATAACATTTTTGTAGATGCAACAACATGTTATATGGTATGGGCTGGTTGGTTCTGAGACCAAACAAACTCAAAGCTTCAAGATAAATGTTCATATACAGGAGGAGCAGTGATGGCAAAAAGTTGGTGCATTTCATAAGCACTTGCGGCGAGGAGAGAGCAACCCACATAACTACCGCTGGAGCCCCGGGGATCATTCTAGCAGAAGGATGCCACGTCAAACACAAGGGGCAGCCATCAGCACAAATTTGGAAACAGCAGGAGTGAGCCATTGTTGGTGTTTGAAGGAAGCTGCGGCCCTATCAGTGACTTCTTTCCAGCAGACGGACCCTGCTTGAGTAGACCTGAATTAAATTTGCAAGCTAATTTAGTTGCTAAAACACTCCTCTAAATTATTCTGCACTCCCATTTTGATCTATGGTAACTACTTCTCATTCTTCTATGGCAAAAACTAAATTTTAAAAAAATCTTTTTTCCCCCATTAAAAAAACCCTGAATTCTCATGGCTGGTGAAATTGCTGTTTTAGCTGTAGAGGAACAAGTTATGGCAGATATATGTATGAATACATGGCTCCCTTCAAGGAAAATGTAAATGAAAATAATACCTATAGAAAGAGCGTATATTTTTTTGTGTTAGAAGTCGTTGCATATTAGCATTACAACATAGGATTTATTTATTTTATTTACTTAAACTATTTTTAATATCACTTTTCTCTTTAAAAGGAACTCTAGTTGGCTGACATCATTAACCGTGTTGCTTTTATGTAATGCTGTCTATTAGTGCTGTAAGATGTCCCTCAATTCCTTGTTCTCAAATACTTGAACATGTCTTAATTGTACTGGACTGTATATTATCCCTCATTACTATAAGCCACCTTGGGTCCTTTTCCAAGGAGAAAGGCAGGGTAAAAATAATCTAAAATAAATAAATAAAAATAAATAAAAGAGAATATTTAAAGCTAAACACAGTAAGTATAGAAATACTAAAAAGGATCAAAAAAACACTCAGCGCCGTAAAATCCAACCCTCCATTTAAAAACCCCACTCAGGCAGTCCGTCACTGAGAGAACGCTTGCCTAAAGAGAAAGGCTTCACCTGCTTGCGGAAGGACAGCTAAGCAATGGCCAGCCTAGCTTCCAGTGGGAGGGAGTTCCAAAATCTAGGAGCAGCAGCAGAGAAGGGCCTCTATATATTTATCTATTTAGTGGATTTCTATACCACACCATCTGGCAGCACGGCCACTCTGGGTGGCTTACAAAATACATCATAAAAACGAAATATACAATGTAAAAACAACAAATAAAAAAAGAAGACACAGGACTAAATCTACATTAAAATAGTAAACAAATATTCAAAAACCAAAGATCGGCAGACGGCATAAGAATGGAAAGCGTGAGCAATGAAAAGAATCATTAATGATCAGGGAAAGCAGATCTATAAAGCCATGTCTTCAGGTGTTTTTTTAGAGACAGATAGTATTGGGGTTATGGAATGGGAGTGGAATGGGAGTGCCTGACCACCTTATCTGTCTCCTAAGAAATCTATATGTGGGACAAGCAGCAACCGTCAGAACTGGATATGGAACAACTGACTGGTTTAGAATTGGGAAAGGAGTACGACAAGGCTGTATACTGTCACCTTGCCTATTTAACTTATATGCAGAGTACATCATGAGAAAGGCCAGTCTGGATGAATCACAAGCCGGAATTAAGATTGCCGGAAGAAATATCAACAACCTCAGATACGCAGATGATACTACTCTAATAGCAGAGAGTGAGGAAGAATTAAAGAACCTCTTAATGAGGGTGAAAGAGGAGAGTGAAAAAAATGGGCTGAAGCTCAACATCAAAAAAACTAAGATCATGGCCACTGGTCCCATCACTTCCTGGCAAATAGAAGGGGAAGAAATGGAGGCAATGACAGAGTTTATTTTCTTGGGCTCCTTGATCACTGCAGATGGCGACTGCAGCAACGAAATAAAAAGACGCCTGCTTCTTGGGAGGAAAGCAATGGCAAACCTAGATAGCATCCTAAAGAGCAGAGACATCACTTTGCCAACTAAGGTCAGGATGGTTAAAGCTATGGTTTTTCCAGTAGTGATGTATGGAAGTGAGAGCTGGACTATAAAGAAGGCTGATCGCCGCAGAATGGATGCTTTTGAGCTGTGGTGCTGGAGGAGAGTCTTGAGAGTCCCCTGGACTGCAAGGAGATCAAACCTATCCATTCTGAAAGAAATCAACCCCAAATGTTCACTGGAAGGACAGATTTTGAAGCTGAGGCTCCAGTACTTTGGCCACCTCATGAGAAGAGAGGACTCCCTGGAAAAGTCCCTGATGCTGGGGAAAATCGAAGGCAAAAGGAAAAGAGGACGACAGAGAATGAGATGGTTGGACGGTGTCATCGATGCAACCAAAATGAATTTGACAAAACTCCGGGAGGCAGTGGAGGATAGGAAGGCCTGGCGAGCTCTGGTCCATGGGGTCACGAAGAGTCGGACACGACTGAACGACTGAACAACAAAGTATTGGGGCCAGTCGAATCTCATGTGGGAGTTGGTTCCACGAAAGAGGCCCTACTACCAAAAAGGGCCTCCCCTGTCCCCACCACCACCACCCCACCTCCAGATGCAACTGTGAAGGTGATGGGCCTCAGAGCAGGGCCTCTGGGCCAGCTCATTAAAGGAGATACAGTCCTTGAGGTAGCTTGAACCCAAGCTGTTTACAACACTGGATTAATCCTGAAGCAGCATATGTAGTTTTCCATTTTAAGAGGTAGGTCAGGATGAAGTGATGGCCTCCAAGTTCACCCAGGACGTTTTGCAGTTTACTAGGAATTCAGGCTTGGACCTGCCCAGTCCTGTTCCAACAAGCACATCTATACAACACACATTTCAATCCTATCGTTTCTTTGGATGTGCTTTTAACACTCACGTTGGTGGCGTTTTAATCCAGCCATTTATAATTTAGCCCTCTCTGCAGGCTTCTTAGTCAATAAAAGTACTTCTTTGACAGTAACCCCACAGCTCTCTGAATCACCACAAAACAATGGATCAAACCCTGTCAGCTGCATGCAGAAACACATGCTCAATCCAGATTCCCCATCCCCAATAATTTTAATAACTTCAAAACTACTTCTTAAGATTGCCAGAATTAAAACTGATGGCAGAAATATAGCCCCTGAAAAGAGAAGACACCCATTAGTCAATATGACGTATAATAGAGACAATCCTAAAATAAGATATGGAATAAACCCATACAAACAAACAATACAAAGTCTTGAGGCACATTTCAAAACTAGCAAGTATAATTTGCCATAAACTTCTGCAGGTTGTAGCCCACTCCTTCAGGTGTAAGAAATTTGAAATACAGAACCTCCCAGCCAGCAATGAGTAGAGACACAGGGTGAAGGCAGAAATATGCTGTACTGTATTTTAAATCAACCCTGCCAATGCTACTCTGTATCTATCACAACAGAGGAGATATTTTGTATTTCAACACCCAATCAACTTCTAAAATAAGATTTAATTGTTGGGGGTGGTGGAAGAAGTAGTTCTATCCCCCCACTCCTTTTGAGAAAATAAATTTACTTCTAAATGCAACACACACACACACACACACACACACACACACACACACACACACACACACACACACACACACATCCCTGCTAGCATCTTAGCAGCAGCCGTGGGCTGCCAATGCCGCTCCCCGTATAAACAACAACACTCATAAATATTTATAGCTATAAACTACAGCAAGACCAGTTGTAACCAAACTGTGGCGAAAACTTTTCGCCATCATGAGCTGGCCCCTTTCACAACAATTTACTCCCATACCAGTCTTCGCTTATTGCACGCAACGAGCTTCCCAGCAAATGCCGTCCTAAAGAGAACAATAATTCAACCTCCCCTGAACAATCACAGTAATAATTCTTTCCAAACAGAAGCTTTGATTTCGGTGCAATGAACCATTCCCTCCCCCCCATCCCAGATGCCTGGCAGATAGAATGGGCAGCTCCCACCGTGTTCCATATTTTCCGGCATAAGTATCCATCACTTAGAACAATCACTTAAAACCCTCCCAGCCAGTTCTCCTACTTTGATTCTACCCCCTTGTTCTTTCTTCCTCTCCTGGAAGAAAACACACAGCAGGATTTTTATATTCCGATTATTTTGAATGCCACATCTTTTCTTCCATAAACAGTTCTGTAAGTGCACTTTTTAATAAAAAATCAAAATTGGTACAATTAAATATTCCAAAACGATTCTTGAGTTGGGACCCCCACGACAAATAAATACTGACATCAAATTTCATGGCATTCAAATTCAGAATATAAACATTTCAAGTAATTCTTGCGTGCATGTGTGTTTAATGCATGTATAATCAGCAATGTGCGCATTTAACAATATACACAAATTCTGTCCTCAAACATTATGCAACACTGTTTAACATTTGGGTAGATTTAAAAGGTGTCAACTTGCCTATTTTAGAGAAATAGAGCAAAGTGACATATTTTACTGCATATTTTAGTAATGCATATATTGTTGCATATGCCTCAAGCACAGCATTTGTGTATGCATTTACATGCATTTATTTTGGAGTCTTAAATGTAGACAGCAAAATATCAACTTCAAAAAGCATCAACAGGGAAACAGAAGAAATAATATTAAAATGCTACCCAATTTCCTGTTGTCTGTATTATCTAAAAATAGGCAAATACGATTTGCACTTGATCCTCCTATCACAGGATTAATTTGTTTTAATTGTATCACAAATGCAGCATAAACCACAGCGTATCTACGTTGTATTTCATTAATACTTTTAATGGAATACAATAGCATTGCTCTTATTCTATTTGCTTCACCCTTGCTACCTTCACCTTCAGGGCTAGGTTCTAACTTTAATATTTTTACATTTCATCCTGCCCACTTCACAAGATTAATTCTTCTTAAACACCATACAGTGGACCCTTGTATAACAAACAGCTTGTATAACAAAAAATTGTACAACATAAAAAATTCCGGAGATAGGGGAAATTTGCTTAACATAATCACCAATGTGGAAAATCTGTACAACATAAAAATGGGATTATTCCATTTTCAATGCATTCCTATGGGAATTTGTATAAAGGAAAATTTGCTTAACATAATTTCATTTGAGATGAATTAATTCCTTTATCCAAGGTACCACTGTACTTCCTTTTGAGTAGACATACCTAGAAGTACTCTGTTAGTCAACAACAAATACATTACTTCTTTTTCACCATGAAAATGAAAATCTTAAATCATTGTACCCCACCCCCTGGAAAGAACTGTTAATTCTTGTGTTGCTGCTGCTGCTTTTTGCATTTAGGAATTTTTTTAAAAAAATGAATAAGTGAAATGTTTTTGTGCAAAGAAACATGTTTTTTTCACCCCCTCCAAAAAAAAAAACTTACTTGCGTTTTATGCCGAATGCATGAATTTTGAAACATAACATGTGAGCTTTTACCCAAAACACAAATAACATATTATTGGAAGGGAGTAAACAAAACAAATGCATGAGTTTCAGTTTTTTTTAAAAAATCAGTGTTGCAATTTTGTTATGAAATGATATTGACCTCACTATACGGCACAGTTCATTTTAAAGCAAAATTCCATGCTGGGAGGATGAAAATGTCAAAAGCAGAATCTCAGAACTGAGCAAACTCAACATGAAGTTATGGGCTTCACAAAGCATTTCCATTCAGACATGGAAAAGAAACTTTAAAATACTAAACAAAACAAAGACTAGCAAACTGATGTGCACATATATGCAGCCCAGAATGCAAAATGTTAACAATTTATCTTCACCTGTCATGCCAGGGGTTACTTTTATTTGCACAAAGTTGCATCTGCTTTCAAACAACAGACACATTATGCACATTATGCACAAAGCTGCACAAAGACCAAAGTGTTATATATAATTTTGCATGGATCCCCAAAGTTGGAATCCTTTACAGGGGCAGAAAGATGGCATTTTCGTTCTTCAGGACAAGCACTGAAGTGTGCACATGCACGCCCATCAACCACCACATCAAAATTCTCCGCATCTGCAGAAGGGGCCAGCCAAGGGAAGTCCAAGCTCCCATTCCATGGTGAAGAATATGATATTTGGGCTCCAAGGGTTCCTACGTAGAGCAAGCATTTGAGATTTATTTCATTCTAAATTTTTGGCATGGTTATAAAAGGAAAATGGTTTTGGTTGTCTTGGTGGACAACCTATTCTGGGAACTGGACAGAGAGAGTTCTGTTGGAATTTTTCAACTTTTGACACCCTGCCAGGTTTTTTAAAAAATTTAAATTCTGTGGATAACCTGCTTCTAATTTTTGACCTGCATTCTTTTATTTGTTCTGACTTGCATTTTGATTATGCTTGTTTTCTAAGCAGAGATAAGGCACATGAAGAGATGCCAGAACACACATACTTCTGTATCATAAGCCACTTTACCACTGAGACATACTTCTTGTCCCTTACCTCAAGCCCTCAGTCACACACACACACACACACACACACACACACACACACACACACACACACACACACACACACACACACACACACACTTGTACAAAACCTCAGAGCAGTACACTTTGCGGGAAAGCCCTGTCACTTCCACGCCCTGCAGCCCGGAGGAAAATGTACGCATGTGTGTACGGTGACCGCATCTATTTCTCCCTCTGGGGAAACATGAGGAAAGTCTGCCAGGTCTCCTTGCATAGGTGCTTTGTCTACCTTCACTTCTGTTGTTCTACAGCAGTTCCCATAAAACTCCACAAAGAGCCAGCTGTATAAACCGAGGCTGTCAAAGGAGGAATGGATAAACCAGGGAGGGGCGTCTAACATGTTGACCACTGACTGCGCACACTAGGATAAAGGAGCCTTGATGGAGAGAAATAATCACCCATTGCTGTTTGTTTATTTTAACTCTTCTTACCACGGCCTGGAAATTTCCCTCCCCCTTCCTTTCACTACCCCCCTTGTTGTCTCCCCCCTCCTTACCCCTTCCATTTAGTGTTCCCCCACTGAGAGACCTTTGTGATCTAAAAAGTGGCTGTGTCCCCTTCCCCCTGTTTATCAACGCTGGCAATGTTGTACAGAGATCCATAACATGTCTTAAAGTAACCGCTCGGCCCTTTTTTTTCCCACAGCATCGCCCGGTCCAAGATTTGAAATGGGTAACACTTTTCAGGAATTAAAAAAACCCGCTCAGACCAGAGACGAACAATGAGAGTCAGGGTCAATCAGAGCACCAGTGTTTCCCTTAATGAGAAAAGGCCACCTTAGCTACTGACGCCCCGGTTCATACACGTAGCCTAGGCTGAATTTTTTTGCTCTCAATTCCTAGAAGAAAGAAAAAAAAGAAGTTGCTGAAGGCACGAAGGGACAATTTATAAACAGTAGCTGAAGTCCAGTACTAAGGCGGAACTAGAGTAATTCCACTGAATCAGTTGAAGCCCCACTGATTCAGGGGGCCTCGTTGAACTCCAATTTATTACTGGATATTGGCCAACGGGTTGGAGTTGATATGAAAGTCCAGTTGTGGTGTTAAACAGTGGCTCATTCACACATGCCTTCATTGGGATTCACTGCCTAAAACCACCACGGATGAAGAATAAGCTTTTGTATCAGTTGATATCTGTCCCCCTCCCACCCCAATCATGGGTATACAGAATAGACATGGGCACGACTCGGTGAAATTGTCGTTTCCATTTTCGGTTATCGTTTCCGTTACGTAACGGAAACAGTAACGATAGTTAAGCCGACAGAACTCGAACTCGAACCGAAAAAAGAAAAATTGGGTCGGGTTTTTCGTTTCCGTTTGTGGCATCGCGGCGATCGTGCAATGCGAAGCACAGAAAAAGTTTTTAAAAGTTTTTTTTAAAAACCCCGACTCCCGGCCAAAAAAGCAGGCGAAAATATGCCTGCCTGAGGCTTTGCCACCTACCAGAGGGGTGGTTTCTGAGGGGTCCCTGGCCTTTCCCCCCCTCTTCTCCTGTCCTGGGCTGCTTGCACCAGGCTGGGGGGGGGTCATCCTCATCGTCTCGCCATGCCATGCGGTGGGGGGGATCCAAAATGGCGACCGCAATTTTTCTTTTGAAATCGTGGTCAAAACACACACACCAAATAACCACAAAAACATGTTAAATTTATTTATTTTAAATGCCTGAATTTTAATAGTAGCAGCAGTGGGTTTTTTATAGCATAAAACGTCGTATTGATTTTATTTTATTTTATTTTATTTTTTATTTTTTTAGACCTGCCCATTTGGGCTGGGCATGGGATGGGACCATGCAAATTGTTTGAACCATTCCACCAATGGCATCGCCAGGTTTTTGACTGACACTTCTGGATGTCTCAGAGGGCATAAAAAGCCGAGGCACCTTCCAGAAATCGCAGTCGGGTGTATGGATGTGGTTGAGGGAGGAGAGCTGGCTGCTGGTGCTGGTGTGATCCGATCGAGATTGATGAGGGAGGCTGGAGGCTTTAGGATTTAAGTTAGGCAGGCAGGGAGGGAATTGAATTTAGAAAATAATTTCTTTGATTCCCTGCAGCTTTGTCTGCTGAAGGGAATAGCAGTTTATTCTTTATTTCTTCTCTGGCAGTTTGTGAGGATTTTTTTCTGATATTGGATAAAGGGGGAGGTTCGACTGGGAGTGGGAGGTGTGGATTTATTTTAAATATATATTATATACTACCATTTATTTTCTATTTTCCCAACTTCAATTTGCTTGCACACACACACACATTTGGGGTGCAAGCCAAGAACAGAACCTATTCCTAAGTGATATCCTCACTGCCCACTCGCCCGTCCGCCCGCACCGCCGCCCGCCCATGGCCCCCCGCCCCCCGCCCCGCCCGCCGCCTAGGGCGCAAAAACACCTAGTGCCGGCCCTGATTGCGGGACGCCCCTATGCTCTGGGAAGTCAAATCGCGCTAAATCGCGTTGGAAATGACAAACGACAAACGGAAATGACAAATTTTTGAAAAATTTCATGACAAACGGAAACGACCCGAAATGAACCCGTTCCGATAAGCGAAAACTCGAAACGTCATTTTTTCTGGTCGTGCCCATGTGTAATACAGAATCTTTGAAACAGAGGGACATCATGGGCGAGCTAGGCTAACCCTGTATCAATGCAAGAATCCACAGGTAAATCACCTTCCACAAATGACCAGCCAAATCTTGCTTATAAACCTGGAAGAAAGGAGACTTCATTGCCTTCTGTAGTCCACTGCATTGTCTGACATTTCTCTCCCACAAAGAAGTTCATCCTAAAGTTAAGTTAGGCTTTTTTTTCCATTTAAACTTGAACAGGCAGTTAAGGTCTTATGATCTAAAGCAAACGTTCCCAACTTATGGTGCCCAGATGTTCTTGGACTACAAGTCCAAGAAATCCTGGCCACCAGAACTAGTTGTGAAGGCATCTGGGAGTTTTAGAGACCAGCATGATAAAAAGGTTTGAAAACCAAGCCCTTTAAGGATGTCGAGTGGAGAGCATTGACCTTGGTTAGCTTTGAAGAGAGAAGATCTGATGGTGACAGCCATCTTGAATGGTCTCAAGTGCTGTCCACTTGAAATCCTCTCAGGACTTGGTTTTCAGACCTTTTATCATGCTGGTCTCCCTCTTCTGGAAATGTGAAAGCTTGTTGCTAACTCTCTTTAACTGGAATGCCCAGCATTGGACAGAGGACACCAGGTCGAGGTGTGCCATACCAAGATGATATTTAAATTCACAGTACATGAAGTATTGCACATACAATTAAGTAGTTATATACTTCAGTTATATCCATGAGGCTGAATAGACCTTTCTCTTCCATTTCACAAGCTGGGAAAACACGGTTGTTTCCACTCCTGTTGACATGCCTAAAGAGGGAGAAGGTTGGCAGGAAACACCAGCCATGGCTGCAACTCAAGCTAGGCTCTGCCGCCGAGAGTCCTATATTTGAAGGCATTCTTTGTTTGAAGGGTTGCCCGGTGTAAAGATAAGAGAACCACAAGATAGGAAGCAAATGGAAAGTACTTTATCAATCCACATTTCTGTTTAACTTATCAACAATTGCAGCAAAACGCTGCAATTAATTTGTATACCACATGTGGCCTAGCAAATATACAAGTATAAATCTGGAGGACATCATAAGGAGGTGTTATATTTTTTAGACACCCATCTGTCACAAGAAATCAAACATACACTTGGTAGGGCAGTTTTTGATACAGATAATTTTCACCGAGTCTCTATTTTCTATTACGTCTGACAATGTTGCTAATTGCCACTGAGGTGAGTCAGCTGATGGGAAAGGGACTCAAGGATGAGGACATGTCCCACTAACATCAATAAATAACATGGGAAACAATCACCTGTAGAAATGGCAGGCAAGAATTTGCAGTTAGGAGGGATTGTGATACTCTACAATTACATGACTATGAATTTCAGAATCTGGTACTGGGAGATTCAAAAGTATCTCCCTCAATGTGCCACCGAGGCATCACAAATAGTACCACCAATATGATACCACTCCACCACACACCCAAGGCTGGTGCTAGATTTTTTTGCACCCTAGGTGAGGGGCAGGGGATGGGGTGGGGTTGGGGGGCAGGGTGGGGGGCGGCAGCAGAGGTGGTGGCAGGGGCACGGGGGCAGGGGCACGGGGGCAGACAGCGATGGGCACGGGGGTGGCAGCGATGGGCGCGGGGGGCAGCGGGCAGACAGCGATGGGCAGTGATGGGCAGATGGTGACGGGTGGCTGGCAGATGGTGGGGGGACGGACGGTGGTGGCCAGTGGCAGGGGAGCAGGGGGGGCAGCAGGCTGGCCAGTGCCCTCTCTCCATTTTGGCACCCTAGGCAACTGTCTAGTTCGCCTTAATGGAAGCGCCGGCCCTGCACACACCAAGTTTCTAATCCTTAAGGGTATGAAGATAGATCTTCAAAATGCATACATGCTGTCTATAGAAAGAAACTGGGTAAGGTGTGAGGGGTGGAGTCATCAAGACACACCATTCTGTCCATGATATAAACAAATTTCCACTGTTGTCCAGTAAGTCTAGTTAAATCCCACCCCATTCAAAGGCAGAGCCTCAGTTCTCATTTCCAGTGTTCAATGACAAATTATCTTCAAGCAATCTGGTATTAACATTGCCATCCAAATCTCATATAAGGAACCCAACCCTGAAATCCTGTTGATACGCAGATCTGCAGGAACAGCAGTGGTGATCTCAGCAGCAGTAAATCACTATTGATGAAATGATTCCTTCTGCAGTTTGGGGGTACATGTGGCATGTGTGCACACTGAAGTCACCTCGAATCAGTGGTTACATGGTGCTGCTGCTGACATCACCCCCACTACATGTTCGAACGATGATGCAGGATTTATTTTTAATTTTTAAATTTAAAAAAAAGGATTTCAACCAATGACAGCAAACTCTGGGTTCTTCTGAATGCAAAACCTCCAAAGAATATCATGGGAAATCCAAAGAGTTTCCCAAAAGAAGTGCCACACACACATGTGTACAGCTGAACAGTCTGACCTGATCTCCAAAATATATTTGGTACTTGAGAGAGAGAGAGAGAGAGAGAGAGAGAGAGAGAGAAATGACGTAGAGAGGGATCCCATCTATTTGCATTACTTTTCTGAAAATCTGCCATTGATACAACTGGAGTTACAGATGTGGTGTGCGACCAGAAGAAGAACACTGCGAACATTCGCAAGAGCGAATCCCCACATTCTGCAATTCCCAAGGTGATGTCTGGAGTTACTTGCATAACCTGCATTGTGCCAAACAACTGCTCTGCATAGTGAGATCTGATGAGCAAGCCCAGATTGCTGCCATTTGTCACTTCAGGCAATTATTCATAAAACAGGAGCCAAGCTGGGAGACAACTTCCCTGTCATAGGTTGGCTGGCATCCATAATAGAATAGCTGTCAACTAAGCGGAACACAGGAGTGAGTCTTGAGGTAATCTAGATCTGGTCTTTGATGCCTCCTGGTTGTGTGATGCAGCCACCTCTACTGTAAAAGCGCTTCCACACATTGTCTAGATATCTTATGGCCACCAGACAGAGGTTCGTCAATTTCTGCCTCATCTGGGGAAGGTGGATAACAGGAAGAGTCTTTTCTCCATTCTCCATCACTGTGGAATACAAGATCATCCCATGAAGGTGGTGGGCAACACATTCAATCAAAGAACTTCACACAAATGCCCAGCTTGCTTACAGAATGTGCTATGATGACAAATGCTAAATTCGAGATAGGCTAAGTCAATTTGCCTTTCTTTTCCTAGAATCTTATACCTCCAGGCATGCAAATCTTTCAGCATCTTTGAGATTATTATGTTTGAATCTAAACTTTCGTGGACCACCCACTTCTTCTGAGATATGGCAACAGAGTGAAATATTCAATGAAATATACAGTTCCTACCAAATATTCATTGGCTCTTGGGTGTGTAGTAAATTTGTATGCAGTGATTCGGCTTTTTAACGTACATTTTTGTTTTAGGCAAATTGTGATGTCAAGGATCAGATATGACTAGTTCTGTGTATCAATAGGTTGGCTCTGTTCATGGAACCGGGAAGAATTGTACTCATTTAATACAAGGCCTTATCTCTAAACCTAACCATATCCCTAACCTTAATCCCAACCATGTGACTAGTCCTATTAAGTGCCTTGAAGGTCCTAAAAAGCAAAACAACAACAATGACAATGAAAACAACAACAACAGCTACAACAAAACCCCTCCAGAACTCACTCTCTGCAAGTTTTATTCCACTGGCCACAATGATCAATCACACAATGGCTATACTTTAATGTTAACCTTGGCTTCATCAACTGACTTTGTCACATCACTGAAATAAATAAACACTCTGAGATGGAGAAAGGCTCAATTGAGGAGGGATGAATAGTGAATGTAACCATTCACTGAGTTCGTAGTATGTGGATAAATCAGGTTCATCAACGAGTGTGCACTAGGACCCCCATATAGTGGAAATGAGTCTGTTATGGGGTTGCAATCGTACAAAATTTAAAAATAAGGGTCACCTGAAAGTAAAAGGTGATGATAGGTCATAATCTAGAGTCTTGTTTCATCTTCAGGAATCAGGATGAATATATTTACTATTGTGTTGTTTTTCTTCAAAGGAGTAGCATGAGTCCATCCTAGATATTTTAAGTACAACATATATTGGTTTTTAGAAAGAGAGAACTCCACTGTATATGTTGGATTTGCTCATCAAATATCAGGGATGCAAATCTCAGAGCCTTTTGCTCATGATAAGAAACAAACAAAAAGGCCATAGCTCTTGATTCTCACTTTGAAGTTTTCCAATGTAAATTCCCCCCCCCCGAAACTTTTGCAGGATTTCTGTTGCTTCATTATCCCCACCCTACACCCCAATCAGATAGAATCTGCACAGCATTATCGCAACTCCTCTGGAAAACAGCATCTTAGAAAAGAAAGGAAAACAGATTCCATCGAAGGGGGGGCACTGAACTGTACTGAATTTGGCAGTTCTTTGTGCATGGAATACGAAGAATAAAACCAGGGGTCTTCTTTTCATGGAAATCCAACCAATCTCACTGTTCTAAACAGAAGTTATGATAAGAAGCCGCTGCGTAGCAAGACTCAGAAACATTGGGAAGAATTTGACATTTTCCAAGTTTTCTTCAGATGCTTAAACAATGGCATTGGTTCCTCAGTAGTTCCTCGTGGTTCTCCACATCGCAGTCGGATGAGACCCTGTAACGTGTTGCTCAGTTTGGACTTTTTATGAAAGTTGATTTTACAGCGAGGACAGAGCACACTGGAGCGAATGTTATGGGAAGGAGTTAGATGCTAGCTGTGGAACATTCCACCCTCTCTTTTCTGTTGTACCTCTGTTTAAATCCCCTCTTTGTTTGGCAGGCCATACAGCCTTACCTACCCGGTTCAAGAGAAACGGCCGAGCCAGTGAAATGCGGCATTGAAGAAAGTGACGGAAAGTTGGATTGGAAAACAGCTCCCTGCCAAACCTTTCTTTGGGAAACTAATCTGACAGTGTGAAAGGAAGCTATTATGTGCTGATCTCAAGCCTACCTCTGTTACCGACAACTCGGGCAGATTGTTAAAAAACAGGGGTCTTGGGTTTAGTTTAAGACACATTTCACTTCTTGAGGTTTACAATCACTCATTCCTGGATGCGTAAGTCCACCAGTGCATATAACCGCAGTCTGTTTCTGCTTCCTTCTACTCTTTCTGGATTTTTCCAGTGGCCTTCTGAAAAGTGGCACTTTTGAAAAGCAAGGAATCCCCTCCCCTCCTAATTTAAAGCATAATCTAAAAGTCTTAAATATTTAGGAGGATTCCCTAGACGGGTGTTTTCAGACTGCCATGAGAATCCAGCTGCATAAATCTATCTGTGAGGCAGACAGAAATATGGAGATTTATAGCTGGGTGTCTCAACAGACCACTTTAAGATGACAGCTTCAAGATTATAGGAAGCCTTCTATTAAAGAGACACCAAAACAAAGTAAGTGCATGGCTGGTGAGAGTTAAAGAGAAGAGGTGGAAAGCCCATTCATTACACAGAGATATTAGGAATATGCTTTCAAGGAACGGGAATTTGTAAGGACTTGGCTTTGTATATGCCATTTTTAAGAGCACATTCCCATCAAACATTCCCTTCCTGCTACGGGATGTGAGTCTTCCATTTTCATACGTGATACCAATACTAACCCTGATCACTCATGTCAGCAAACTTGGGTATTGTTCTCAAAAGCTGATTTCAAACGACCCCTAAAATCTGCTGGCAACTTAAATTCAGATCCCCCCAGCCAGATATCATGTGGGTTTTGTTCCTCTTCCTGTGTTCCCACCCTTCCGCACTCTGTTGCTTCTGTCTGCGGTGAGGGGAGGGAGGAAAAAGGGAGAGAGAAAAATGCAAGCTCATCTCCGCTCACCTCCGTCTGCCGTTGGAGCAGCCCTGTAGGGATTCCAGTCTGTTAAATGGGCGGGGGAAAACAAAAACAAACAGAAGGTGCAGGAGAGCCCGGCATCTACAGCTTTACAATCCGCATCAGAATTTTTTTAACCTCCGGAGACCAGGTACTTGTAAAGTGCACTGGGGTGCGCTTAAGTGGGCGTGGGCGTACTTTTTTTTTTAAGTCCGTTGCTTGTGGGAAAACAATTTTATGCCCCGGATCTGCAAGCGTTTTGCAGCGCATTTTAGGGGTCGTTTGAAAGGAGCCAAAGTTAGGCCAAAGCAGAATGCCTGTTGCTGGGGTATAAAAATGGGGAAGCAACTATTGTCATCATCGCCTTCCGATGGGTCATAGAAAGAAACTGGAGAGTGGATTAGGCCTGCCTTTGGTAGGCCCACCCAGCCTTTCTGTACGTCTAAGATACGGCTCTTTATAACTAGACTGGGTGTTGTTGTTTTTTCTTTAAAAGCATGAAAACATGTTGGGAAAACATTCAGGTGATCTAGAAAATCTTGGAGCTCAATGTGGACACTGGTGATATTCAGATGATCAAATCTCAGTTCAGTAGCTGATATACGCACTGGTTTTATGAACACATGTATTGGGTCTTATTCTTTTCTTCACTCCAGGGGATTCAGGAGGCCACAGCAAACCACAGCTCCCTGTTGCGTTCAAACTAGGAAAGCTAGGGCTAATGATTAAAAATAGGTCTGAGATGAGTACTAACAGGATATTTCATTCTCTATCATTTTCCTAGCCTCTTCATGCCAAGACCCTTTGCTTTCTTTTGCTATCCTTGAGATTTGCCGGGTTCCAACCAAAAGAAGAACCCCGGGTTCCCCCCCCCCCTCTTTTTTGGCACATTATTTTGTGCAGAGAAAACTGACCTATTCCTTTCTAGTCAGTCCTGTTCAGGAAGTGGAACAAATCCTGGGCCACTAAAGGTTTCTTCTACCTTTTCCAGGGAAATTCTGTGCAGGAAAGGTGCCATTCCACACAGGAGTAATAATTCTATTCTGCACACAAGTTGTGATCATTCAAGCTCAGCATTGCTTTCGGGGTGTGGAGGATGACCATGAAAAGCAGCCAAGAAATCTCAAACGTTGCATGTACGATTTCCATGAAAAAAACATTTGCATGGAAGAATCTCATTCTTGGCTTTTGTTTTGGTCAAAGAATGAGGCTGTAAGTAAGATTTCCATTGATGAAGACAAGCTTGCTTTCAGATTCTGGCTTATTTGGAAGCCGTTAATAATAGTTCCTAAACTGGACATAACAAGATACTATGGTTAGCATGACATTTTTCTTCTTTTAAATTTTTAAATGGAAACATAACCTTAGCAAGTTTTATTTTTGGCAACATGAACTCAAAGTGATAGATAATTCAAGCCGCCCAGAGAACTTTGGGTATTGGGTGGCATATAAGTTGCTAAAATAAAATAAAATAGATAGATAGATAGATAGATAGATAGATAGATAGATAGATAGATAGATAGATAGATAGATAGATAGATAGATAGATAGATAGATAGATTAACAGTTTTTAAAAATGACTTCTTCCATGGGACAAATTCCAAGAGGGAAGCTGTGTTAGTTCAAGTGAAATGAACGTTATTTCATAACCATGATGGCTAGCAACTGTATTAAAACATAATCTTATGGGGCAAGAAAGTGGCTTGCAGCCCACAATATTGTATCTCCCAATAAATCTAATTGTCCATAAGATGCCACAAGACACCCTGTTGTTATTAACACCAGTGCAAGTATAATTTATACCACAAAACATCAATTCTTGTTAGTGTCTTGTTCTGCAACTGTAAATCACCAACGATGAGGATTTAGATCCTATAATATAAGCACAGATATGTTGTTTCAAGAGCTGAAGTTGACTCTGCAATTAGGTTGAGTGGTTCTCTTCTGTGTTGGTGCATTTGTGTACTATATTCAGTATGAACTAAATGGCTTCTGTGCCTTTGTTTATCACCACTAAGCTAAAAGTGGCAAAGACAGATTCATATTCCTACTACTAGTGTAGTCACATTTGAAAAAGCAAACAGTTGAGTCCCGGTCCCAAAAGAAAGGAATGGTGAACCACTTCAGCATAATTGCTACCTAGAGGGGAAAAGTCCAACAATCAGTTGGCAGGACTTGTTTTGTTGTTGTTTTTCACTCTAAATCTAAGAATTCTCCATTCTGGGAACTCTGCCTTCAGGCCAACACCTAAATTGCAGTCACCTGGAGATAAGCCATGCAGGAAGCTTCATGACCTAGGATAGGCCAAGCTCCAGCTGAGCTTCCTGTTAGAAAAGGAAGTTGGTTCAGTGTTTCCTTGGGCCTCCACAACAAAGAGCCCATAAACAGAGAATGACACCTCCCTACCAATCGGTATCCCAACTGTGGCTCCTGCTTCTGAAAGTTCACAATAAAGACATAGATATTACAGGATTTCCCATCAAGGCATCTTGCAATTACAACAGCTAGGAAACACTGTATAGTGTAGAAGATGGGCAGAACCTAAAACCAAGTGCTTCTTAACCTGCATCTTGTTTGATTAGATGAGGGTTACACAGAGTAGAACATAAGGGAACTTAGATAGAGCCACCATTTGGCCAATATATTTCCCAGGACAGGAAAAACTAATTAGGTGGTGGTGGTGGTAGTGGTAGTAGTAGTAGTAGTAGTAGTAGTAGTAGTAGTAGCAGCAGCAGCAGCAGCAGCAGCAGCAGCAGCAGCCCCCCCTCCTCATCATCTGCAGATTCCAAAAACAGAATCAACAGAGCCTCAGAAATGATAACAGAATAATGCATTAAGGGGTGTGGTGGCTCAGCATGCTAGAGCACTGAAACTGTTGGCTGCAAAGCGGGTACCTTGGCGGTTCAAATCCCAGGTGCCTCACAGCGGAGAGAGCTCCCATTGTAAACCCCAGCACCTGACAACCTAGCAGCTTGAAAGCATGTAAAAAGCGGGAAGGTAAAACAGTGTTCCACATGGCCACGGACTTGCACAACACTGGCTCTTTGGCTTGGAAACAGAGATGAGCACCGCCCCTAGAATCGGGCATGACTAACACGCATGTGCGGGGGGAACCTTTACCTTTTTAATACTACATTGCATTTAACAAATACTTAGGTTTCTGGTCAAAACGTGTATGTTATTTAATACCAGTCAATGTTTTTATAATTTTTATTGACTGTGACTAGAATTGTTGAAGAAGAAGAAGAAGAAGAAGAAGAAGAAGAAGAAGAAGAGAAGAAGAAGAAGAAGAAGAAGAAGAAGAACAGCCAGATTATACCAAGGACTTCCTTACATATTCATTCTGACTGGGGGATTTTGGGATATGTAGTTTAAAAAAGATAAACTTTTATAAACTGGATGATACAGAAATATGTTCTTACTATGAAGCCATTCCAGGGAAAAAGTGCAGTGCATCGATAACCCCTTTCCCTTAATCCAGAATTCTTTAGGCTTATTTTGCCCTCATTCACAGGAAGGTAATGGATTAAGCAATTCATTACTTACTGTTACAGCTACTCATAGTAAGAAGGGATTAATTAGGACTTTCCTGCACTTGGCTATTTCAACAGATATTAAATTCATCTAGAAAAATAAAATTTGACTTTAGTCAGATAGCCAGAAGATGTCACGGCTCCAAAAAATTGCTTTCCCCAAAGCACTGGATTTATTTCCATCAAAAAAATTCAACTTCTGTAAAAGAAAATCTGTGTACCCATATAGAAAACATATGCTTGTTCATAGAATTCTATTGCTCTTCCACAGATATTGGACTAATATGGTAGTATAATAAATATTCTTGTGATTTCCTCACAACATCTATTCGTTCTCCTCATTCTTTATGAGGGAAAATGATTTTTATAGAACTCCCAGCAAGAGAAAAGAACAAGAAGGGATGTGCAAGCAACTTTGTGCAAGAAATGTTTCAATGAAACATGAAAGATCAAGATGGGCACAAAGTAAAAAAACAAATTGCAAAGTTAGTTCAAAAATCGCTAATTTGTCAATATGTGTTCATATGAATTAATACCCTTATGAAGACAAATTAACAAATTTTATATTTGATTCATTGGGCTATAAAATAGCCTACGAGGCACCTAGGGACATCAAATTTGCAGAGACACATCCCCTGACACTTATCTACAATCCCTCCAAGTAGGGTGAAGATTGAGTTTCCCCAAGCCAGTAGCTAAAGGGAAGTTTCCTAGCAGGACACATTAGGTGTATAACTCAGATGTCTGATAACCAATCTTCCCCCAAATTTGAGAGATTGTAGAGGAGGGTCAGGAGAAGCCTCCTTGTAAATCTGATCTCTCTAGGTGCCTTACAGACCATCTTAGAGGGTTTTAAAAAATGAATTTACAAATCAGTTTGTCAATTCAGAAGAAATAATACATTCGTTTTTGTGATTCATTGACCTTGATGAATCATGAATCACGATTTTTCTGTTGATTTCCATCTCTAATACCAAATGATGGGTTTGTGCAATGATTTAGTTGGTGGGATTATCAGAATTAAAGGACTCCAGGCCACATCATTTGGCAAGACCATCCCAGGCCAAATTAGGGCACCCAATTCCCACAGGAGGTAGAACATTCCTTTCACCTCCATGCTGCTCCCATACGACTTCTTCAGACCATCACAGAAGTCACAGCGATTTCTTGTGGTTTGCAAAGGCACATAAGGAAACATATTCCAATGGAGGCAGCCTATGGGGGCTTCCATTGAATCATGGAACTAAGAGTTCTTTAGTTTCAAAGCTTCCATCCCTGTGTGGAGTTTTAATGATCAGAAATATCAGATGGGTTTGTTTTGTTTTGTTCTTGTTCTTGTTCTAGTTCTTTTGTTCCTGTTGAACAAGCAGTCTGTCCTTTTTGCTTGCAGGGCATGTCTCTGTTCACAATTCTCAAAGGCTGATACTTCACGTTCATCTCATTGCTGTTCGCGGTCCCTCTGGGGACCGGTACGAAGAAATCTAACTGCATGTCTATTGCAGGACGAGGGGAGTTTGTCCTGACCACGCCCCCTGAACTGTGATCTAAGTGGGATGAGAGATTCCCCACCTTGGCCTCAAGAATCTGCTCATCATGCTTCTCGTTCCTAGATGAGTGCCCATGAGGTAAGGCTCGTCACGCAACGTGCCATTCTCCATCTAGTGGCAGGAGTGCAAAGTGCCATTCGACAGTACATTCCCTATGGAGTCAGCAATGCAGTGCAGAGAGATTAAAAGACAAATGCCTCAAACTTAGCTCCATAATGCATTGAAAACAAGGCTTCAGAGAATCGAAAAATCAAAAAATGGAAGGTCAAGCCAAAAAAAAATGGCGAACAAAGGCATGGAATTTCACATTGCATCACAGAACAAGAATGTGCAGAAACAGTCATGCCAGTATCATCAATCACGCCTGTGTGTACATGGGAACAGGGACAGAACTGCAAGACCACGTGACCATGACTGACATCAACACACAATGAACTTCCTCCCGGGACGAGAGTGGACATGAAGTAACCATGAAAAGAGAAGAGGCACTGATTTCACACAGAGTCAGTTTGCTCCAATTTAGGATATCTGATGAGGAAAAATATAGCATTCCTTGCTTCACTTTCCACAGGAGACCAGGAATCTCATGAGCCTTAACAATTCTTCCTCAGGGAATGCAAATGGTGTTGCCCTGAGACAACTTAAGCCGAGAAGAATTTAGCATGGATCCTTTACCACTCTAACTCAAACACATAGAATCATAGAGTTGGAAGAGACCTCAATGGCCATCCATTCCAACTCCCTGCCATGCAGGAACCCCCAATCACAGTATTTCTGACAGCCTCTGCTTAAAAGCCTCCAAAGAAAGATCAGAAGAGGGACAGAGGCACATACATTGAACCTGGACCTATGAGACCCAAGTCCAGATCCCCCTTCAGATTTCATTACAACCAGACATCCTAATACACATCTCTGCCTTTCACTGCAGCCACATTTCCACGTGCAATCTTGTGGATTATATGGGATTACTTTCGAAAACTTCAACCTGAGCTCCTTGAGAACAAGGCAGAATACAGTGGCCCTTTTATTAGCTATCTTGCAACATCTGTGTAAACCAGGCATGTCCAAACTTTGGCCCTCCAGATGTTTTGGATCACAACCCCCACAGTCCTTTGCCATTGGCAATCTAAGCTTAGAATTCTGGGAGTTGTGGTCCAAAACATCAAGAGGGCCGAAGTTTGTACATGACTGGTGTAAACCATGCAGTCAAGTCATGTCTTTAAGGTCAGCTACAGGACACACAACACATCGCAGGGAACCCTGTATCCAACCAGAAGAACCAAGCTGCCTTTGGTCCCTTCATATGTGAAGAGATAAAAGGAGAGGAAAACCACCTCTCCCCTGTTCTAACTCATCTCCCGCAGTTACCGGTGACATCTCAGCTCGAGTTCAAGAATTTGGTGTTTGTTTGTTTGTTTGTTTATTGTTTCTTTATTAGATTTCTATACCATGGCCATCCAGTCCAAAGGCTATGCTGGGCTGTTTAACCCATAAATCTCTCCATGGTTTGAGACTTGTCGGAAAGTATTTTCCCCGTATCATCTCCCCACACCACCAGATTTCACATATACCCCAGGCAATATAATGTATTTTTCCATGTATAAGACTGTATTTTTTTTAACTAAAACTGTTAGACTAAACATTTAGGGTTGTCTTATACATGGAAGTAAGCCAATGAGAGAACCACACAGCAGAGAAAGTGTTATTTTGGGCTAGAAAATTGGGGATCGTCTTATATATGGGGCATCTTATAGACGGGAAAATACGGTACCTCTGGGTGGCCAGGAAATCCAGCCCCCTCCCTCCCTACATTTAAGAGGTTGCTCAAGACGCAGCCTTTCACTGAGGACCGTGATAGCAACCTCACATGAATTTGCCACTTGCCCTGCTGTTCCCATTACAGGCAAGGTTTGTGTACTGCCTAGGTTCTGTGATGTTTTAGTTGATGTGATTTGTTGTTTATTTTATCATTGTCATTGCTTAAATCACCATCATTTCCATTTGATTTTATCATCATTCACCACCACCAAGAATAGTGGTTTGCACTAACTGGGTAGTATAAAAAAGAGATAAAATAACAAATAACAAATAACAAACCTTGACATCTGACTTTTTATTTTCCTACCATATGCTAATTGGTGATGGAAAGCAATTTCTTTAAGGAAAAGAAAATGGGGAAAAATCTATTAATTATTCCCTTCCTTCCTTCCTTCCTTCCTTCCTTCCTTCCTTCCTTCCTTCCTTCCTTCCATACTTACTTACTTACTTACTTACTTACTTACTTACTTGCTTACTTAGGAGGATTTTTTTTTAAAAAAACTGCCTTCTATCGCCATCTCAATTACACTTTGAAAGACAAAAAACATTGTGGAAGGCCCCGAAGTACAAGTAGGACAGAAGGGTGCCAGGCAGGACAGAAGGGCTGATTTATTTTTTCCCTTGTATTTTCCAGCCCACAGGAGAAAGTGCAGAGCTCACTGGCAAACAGAGGAATTTCTTAAGGCACTCGCACTAAAGGGAGTGTAAGAGGGGCTTTAAAAGGGCAATAGGCATGTCCCTTCTTAAAAGGGCAATGTGAGGTGCCTGCTGCTCTCAATCCACGTCTTCGTGGCATCTTCTCCCTTTCTCAGTTCCTTCTTTTTTCTTTGACACAGCAAGCAAGTTTATCCAACACCACAGTGGGTAGGTTTATGTTCTTCCCCAGAAAGTTTATTCGTATTGAAAAAGTACAAGTAAAAGAAACCTCTCAGAGCTGTCTCTCCAGCACTAACTGGAGAATGGGCACAAACCACAAGTTTGGCAGTTTGTGTTAGTCATAGTTTGGATGAACAGTTCAATGCTGTTGTGCCCTGAGTGCCACCAGAGAAGGTGGGGCTGGGAAGCACCAAACACCTGTTCATACAAAGAAGGAACTTGTACAAGCCACCAGACTGAGATTCATGGCCATCTCTTGAACTGACCACGTCTTCTTTCCTGCCTCTGGATTCAAAGACAGCCCTGTTTTTCTGCTCTGTGCTCTTTTACCTCTGATTTTTTTTTTTTTTTGCCTGTTGCAAGTAATTGTTAATTTGCTCTTGATCTTAACTCTCAGTAAAGAGTTCTTTTTATTTTTCTCCTACAAACGTCTCATAGTGAGCGATTGGAAATGTAAGTGCTAGTTAATGAGAAAGAGGTGGACTCTGAGGAACTTGAAGCTCTTTTTCTCTGTGGATCTCCAATGCATTTTACCAAAAATTCAAACTCTGCAACAGGTCCACCGAAGTCAGTACCATCTGTGTCGTAGAAGATACCGGGGGGATACCAGTGATGAAGCCAGGCAAGAGGCTTGCTACCTCTCTTGACAGCATAACACATTAATAACTAACTCCTGACTCCACCAAGATCCAACTAAGTCCAGCACCACCCAGTGAATAAACAGTAGCCGCACAGTTTACCAGGATTGAGATCGGCAGCCCCCAGGGTTTATATTAAAAATGTTTGTTTTAGGGATGCTCAAAGATTTGGCGCAGTCTACATTTTCTCCTGGCAGAATGCAAGGCTGTTTTCATTTGGTTGTTTGCTTCTCAGACATTCACAATGCAGTTCAGCTCAAAAAAAAGCATCAAAATGCACATAAAATGCATATTTAGACTGAAATCGTAGAGAAATGTGCTTTTATAGGGTAATGTGTACAGAAATGCAAATGTTATGGGAAAGCATGTAAACAACATATATTGCCATGCATTTTAAAATGGTGCCACTTTTTTATTTGTGAAGCTCAACTTTGAAAACATCCAAATCCTACTGCCATTCACGTTATTCACCACCAATATCCTACCATGTACTTTATCCATTTTATAGAATACAGTGGTACCTTGTATAAAGGAATTAATTCGTTCCGAATGAAATTATGTTAAGCAAATTTTTCGTTTATACAAATTCCCATAAGAATGCATTGAAAACAGAGTGATCCCATTTTTATGTTGTACAGATTTGCCCCATAGGCGATTCTGTTAAGCAAATTTCCTCTCTCTCTGGGATTTTTTTATGTTGTACAAATTTTATGTTATACAAACCGTTTGTTATACATGGGTATGTCTAACTGTCTATTTATGTATCTCTTTATTTATATATGCTATATGATAAGGGATGTAAAGAAAACACATTGAATTCCCCCCCCACGTTCTTCTGAATTCTGGTTGTCTAAACTTTGTAAGAGATTATGAAGATGAATTTTGAAAATCTCTGACATTCCTCACTTCCAGGTGAGGAGTGGGGGCAAGAATGTTGCTTTTTCCTGTCAAGGTTTTCATTATTTCTTGCACAGTCTGTCTTCTTGTGAAACTCAAGGTTTTTTTCCCCTTTGAGAAGCACGGCGCACACGGAGAGCAAACACAGAACCGCTGGCCTACCACTTCAAAAGATACAGGAAAACATTCAAAAGATGCTAACAGCTCTTCTGATGTGTCTCAATTCTTAGATGTCCATGCACTGAAACAGCGAACCTCCTTGTGAGCGGAATTCGTGCTATTTGCATTCCAGCTTTCCTTGCACTGGAACATGATTTCTGCAGATCGTCTAAATAGGCCTATTTTTCATCCGCGTTCTTGTCCTCTTCTTCTGCCAAAAGAACATTTTGCCTCCTTGCAGGACAAGGAAAATAATTTTGAGGTTCCTCATTCTTGAATTCTGGGACCAAACAAGTGGAGCTCTGGAACCCTTGTGATTCAGGGCTAGAGATGGGCACAAAATACCAAAATAGTGTTTCATTTTGGTTTTCATGTTTTTATTTTGTTTAAAATGAAACAATTTTAAAAAAAAAACATTTCTTTTTTCATTTTGTGTCGGGTTTTTTGTTTTTTGTTTTTTAATTTTTATTATTTTCTTCTCATGGGCTGGGTCAATGTGTGTTTTTTTAATTTTTAATTTTCTTTTTTTTTATTCTCACATTGACAAGCTAGCCTAAGTTGGCATGTTTTTTTTATTTTTTATATTTTTATATTTTTAATTTTAATTTTTATTCTCATGTCAACCAGCAGGGCTGTGGGCTGGGTCAATGCAATTATTTTAATTTTTAATTTTTAATTATTTTATTCTCACACTGACAAGCTAGCCTGCAGGCTGAGTCAGTGTGTTTTTTAGTTTTTTAATTTTTTATTATCACACTGACCAGATGGCCTGTGGGCCAGGTTGGCACTTCTTTTTATTTTTTATTTTTTATTATTTTCATTTTTTTATTTTTTATCCCCCACCTGATTGTGCTGATCGGGGGGGAGGGGGAGGGCAGGATTTTAAAACATTTTTCCCACCGAAGCCCCATGCTCTAGCTGATCAGTGGTAGCTTCAGTAGGAAAAAAAGCCTGTGGTTTCCCCTGCGTTGGGGGGGGGGCGCCGGCTTTTCATAATAAGAATGCATTGTTTTAATGCATTCCTATGGGAAAATGAAGCAAACGAAACAGAAATTTCCATTTTGTTTTGTTTTGTTTTTCTTTGTTGGGTCCATTTGTTATTTGTTTTGTTTCATAACAAAATGAATAACGAATAACAAAACAAATTAAAAAATTTGTTCCAGGCCCATCTCTATTCAGGACCCCTTAATAGTTGGAACAGATCTACAAGATAACCTTTGTTGGCTTCAGCTCATTCAGGAATAACCACAACTTCCCAGTTCTACACCACTTTGTTCTTCTGGTGAATATTGGTGCTTAAAACTGTTTCAAAGAATCTTCAACTTCCTTCGAATCTCATCAAGGTTGCCAAATGGTGGTGCATTTTTCAGCTCAAAAAACGTATCAAAATGGGTTTAAGAAGGGATATTTGGAATGGAAATAGATTTAAACACACACACACACACACACACACACACACACACACACATCCCACCCAACTGGCCTAAAAGGGTCTAACAACAACAATAAAATATAACAATACAATAAACTAGCAACAAGAATAAAAAAGGAAACAGAAAGGAAAAGGAAGAGGAAACATGATTATCACAACAATATATATATATTGAAGGAAATGTGTTTACACTTTGATAAGGCTTTCATGGCAAGTCAGATACTTAATTAATTGACTTTATCCATTTAAAATATTTTTACCCCGCCTTCCTCCTTAAAAAGGACTTGAGGTGGCTTACATCATTACAAGACAATATTTAAAGCTAAAGACAGATAGTATAAAAATATTAAACAGGGTCAAACAAATGCCGCTCTAAGAAAGATTAAACAAAAAGCATTGGCAAAAATAATTTGAAGTAGTCAGACACAACATGCTATTTAAATACCTACTTCATGCAACCAGTTATGGAGGGAAAGCTTGCCTAGAGAGAAAGGGCTTTGGCTGCTTGCAGACAGACAGCAAAGATGTGGCCAGGTTGGCTTTCTGTGGGAGGGAGTTCCACAGTGTGAAAATAGCAACATAGGAGGAGTTCCACCTCCCCAGCCCCATTAAGTTCCCATGGTTGAGCAGGGACATGAATCTAAATCGGCAGAATTCTAGTTTCTAACTCTATCCATTACATCTTATTTTATATGTACCTAATAAATGCATACATTATATGTTGAGCACACCCACTATCACTTACTTTCAGAAACCAAGCAAGGCCAGATCTTGTTAGTGCTTGGATGGTTGAACATCAGGAAACACCAGGGATTTGCAGGTAGGGATAAGAAAGAATCCTGAGAAATCCGGGAAAGCAAATGACATGACTGGACTGGATCAAATCAAGGTTTTGAGCTGGTGTAAGGCAGCTTCTTGGGGTGTGGTGGCTCAACAGACTAGGGCTCCAAAAACTATTGGCTGCAAAGTTGGCAGCTTGGCGGTTCGAATCCCGGATTCCACACAGCGGAGTGAGCTCCTGCTGATAACCCCAGCTCCTGCCAACCTAGCAGTTCGAAAGCATGTCAATGCAAGTAGATAAATAGGTGTTGCCGTAAAAAGTGGGAAGGTAATTCAGTGTTTCCTTGCAGCCATGCCGGCCACGTGGCCATGGGCTTGCACAACACTGGCTCTTCAGCTTGAATATGGAGATGAGCACCACCCTTGGAGTTGGACACGACTGGCATGCATGTGTGGGGGGAAACCTTTACCTTAAGGTCATTACCCAGATCTTGCTGAGAAAACTGTACATAACGGTCATTGTGCGCAGGTTTTCCCTTGGAGAATGACACCAGCCAGAAGCCCCAGTAGGTTCTTTCACAGAAATGCCTAATTAACTGCCTATTTCGATTGCACATTTTTACACTGCATGTTCACTGGAAAAGACAGTGGTTTAGGGATCTGGCTGCAGAGCCAGTGGCTGCAAATTCTATTTCCCACTGTACTTCCAGGGAGAAATGCCAGCCTGTGTGGCCTTGGGCAAGCTGCACAGTCCCAGGGCACCCCCCCCCCAGGCTGTAATGGTCAACCATTTGTGAGTGTTCTTTACATGGAAAACCCTGGAAGGGAATCACTAAAAGTCATAATGGACCTGAAGACATATGGAGGAGGAGGAGGAGGAGGAGGAGGAGGAGGAGAAGGAGGAAGAGGAGAAGAAGAAGAAGAAGAAGAAGAAGAAGAAGAAGAAGAAGAAGAAGAAGAAGAAGAAGAAGAAGAAGAAGAAGAAGAAGAAGAAGAAGAAGAATTGTTTTTCAGAATTCTAGATTGATTTGCTGGGACCATGCTTAATAAAATGAGAAGCAGGAGAAAGTTTCGCTCAAACACAAAGTTACTGGGGGGGGGGACAGAGAAAACCCACATTATGCCATTCTTTCATCATCTTAGCTGTATGTTTATTTGTATGCTAAGATTTTTAAGTATGCCTGAGTAACTTGTCTGAGCTGCATTAAGCCAAAGCATCATCAAATCTCCAGTTCACCTTTGATAAGATACTTGCAGATTATGGGATAGATTAGAATTGACTGTTGGCCAACTCTTCTGTGCAGTGTTCTAAACCACAAGAGAACTGGCCTGCATTTTGCAGCTGAAGCTGGTCTCCAGGAAAAAGAAAACAAAAAAAAAAAAAAAACAAGTCTCTCAAGATCACACTTCCAGTCCTCCATATGTCTGGTTTGGAAAACTTCTGCTTTTTTAAAAATATCACTTTTTAACAACTGCAGGCTTGCCAATGTTCACAACTTTTAACACATATTCTTGTCATTTCAGGTTGGCTTTCAGCATCAGAAGCAGTCAACACAAAAGCCTCCAAACTATCTGATGTCTCCTAACCTCACCATTGCAAATCTAAAACTAAGTTCTACCTACCTAACCAATTAATTAATTCAACTGGAGATGGAAGAAAGGGTGAGATGTATGTAAAATACATTCAGGAAATGGAACACTTGGATTTTTAATGGTGGATCATTTATTATTACCATGTGCTTACACATTGTGTTGACTATGATAGATCCTATATGTAGTCTAAAGGAGGCAATGGCCACCGTAATGGGAGGGCAACCAGTATGTAAGCCACAACAGGCCACCCTAGGGAAGTGACGAATTCATACATACACAATTTCTCATCCTGGGTGATTTTCCACGTCTACCCATGACAAGGCTTGGTTCCTTGGGTTTCCATGAAAAAAATCCTGGTCTTGTTTCATCACAAGCATATACAATTGCCAAATTCTACATAGCCTAGTGGCCTTTCTGGGAAACATGTGCAGGAAAAATTTGGAACTGTAATAACTGTTTTCCCCAAAATAACAAAAAGGGGGCCATGAAACACCTTAAAAATCCCACGAGATTCTCCCTCCTTCTGCACGCTCCCCAAAAAATCTCAGAAAGAAAAATCTCACTGCAAGATTGTTTTTACTCGGGTATCTCACTAAGAGTGAGACATTGCAAGATTCATGTCCCTACCAAATCCATTGTCGATGCATCGGCAAACTCTTGAGGCAAATCAGATCTGCATTTTAACAACATATTTTTTACAATGTCTTTTGGAAAAGCAGGAACTGCTTATTTTGAAAAAAAATATCAGCTTATGACCCAAATAGTGTGGCTCTTTGGGAGTGTCAAAAAATCATTCAGATGTAGAGATGGGCATGAAACAAATTTATTATTCATTTCATTATTTGTTATTCATTTTATTAGGGAACAAAACGAAGAACGAACTGACCCATCGCAAAAAAACAAAATGAAACGGAGTGGAAATTTCCACTTCATTCTGCTTCGTTTTTCGTTTTCCCATAGCCTGCCGGGAGGGCTTCCTGCGGCTGCAGGACCGCTCTCCCGGCAGGCTTGCTGCTGGCTCCAAAACAAACGAATACAAAATGAATTTTTTTGAAAAAAATCATTTCATATTAAACGAAACAGGGCCCAGGGCATGAATAACGAAACAAAATGTCATTTTGGCATTTCGTGCCCATTTCTATTCAGATGATACCATACCTTAACAGCTGTGTGCTGCCAATGCCTGATTTAAATAGAACAGTAACCAATATAGCAACTCAAGAGGACAGCAGCATTCCAGTGGAAGGAAGGAAGGAAGGAAAGAAAGAAAGAAAGAAAGAAAGAAAGAAAGAAAGAAAGAAAGAAAGAAAGAAAGAAAGAAAGAAAGAAAGAAAGAAAGATTTTTAGCCTCTTGATTTTTGCTAGCTCACCTTGTTGGTAAGCACTTAGATGTCTGCTGTTCTCTTTTTTCCCAAGAGAAAAATTGGACAACCATCTGTCAGATCAGCTTTGATTTGAATTCCTGCGTTGAGCAGGAGATTGGACTCAATGGCCTTGTAGGTCCTGTCCAACTCAATGATTCTATAATTCTGTGTTAGCCACCTTGGATCCTTTTGGGATAAAAGTTGGGACAAATAAATAAATAAATAAATAAATAAATAAATAAATAAATAAATAAATAAATAAATAAAATGTGATTATATAAATAAATATCTGTATTTTTTTCTTCCTATATCCTTCACCCATTCCTCATTCTCTCTCCCACCCCAAAATCTTAATTATAACTACAAACAGAAGAAGGCAAAATGAGTCAAAACAGGTGCTGATATCATTATCTTGAGAATTCACCAAAGGAAAGGTCAATGCTTGTTGTGTGTGATATGTACCATCATGCTGATTCCAGATTATGCCAACTCTAGCAGTGTTTCCAATGCAAGTGAATATTCTGGGATGGAGAGTATGATGCTGGCATGCCATATCTAGAAGAGAAGCCAGGTAAGCAGTTTTACCATCCTTAGCAGTGCTCCTCAACCTCCAGCCCTCCAGATGCTTTGGGGTTCAACTCCAAGAAGAATCAGCAATGGTGACCAATGGTCAGGGATGGTCCCAAAAGTATTTGAAAGACCAAAGTTTGAGTCTCATTGGTCTCTAGTTGGGACAGACCCATAGTCTTCCATGTGTTCAGAATTACATCAGCCTATGACTGGACAATAGCAGGGGGACATTTTAAAATTCCCCTTTCACACTGTTCACTATATTTTCCCTTTGAATGGAATAAAAGTCCTGCTCTTTCTCAGGATTATTCCCCCCACCTCTGGAAAACAGACTCCTACCTTCTGGCCTCATATCTCTGTGAGTATTCTGTCTTTAAATCTGCCTGTCTGATCCCCACCCAGTGCTATTCCTGCCAATTGTTTAGATACCTGACCTTGGGCCTTTGTTGATCCCATTGCCTGAACATATATAAGAATTATAGGGCATAATTTCTTTAGTTCTGCTTTGATCACATGTCGAAATGCAAATGATCCAGGTCACCAATGCTGCTCTTGGGAGTTCCAACAGAATCATAGAACTGTAGACCCAGAAGAGACCTCAAGAGCCTCTGGGTCCATAAACTTTTTTTTTTGCCTTTTATCCTCAAATGTGCATTTTTATATTAACCTTATTGGCAAATATAGCTTTTTTTTAAAAAAAATTTTATTAAGAACAGATAAAACAACAAAATAACATAACGAAGAAAAAATAACACACATCAATGTAACAAAAATATAACAAATATAACAGACATAAACCCCGTACAACCCACCCCCTCAAGACTTGAACAAAATTACAACTTTCATGATATTGACCAGTCCATTTCCCTCCAGAAATACATTGAGTCTTCTCCGGGTGTGTAACCTTTACCATTTTGGAATACATATACCAATAATTTATCCCATATTCCATTAAAGTCATTAGACTTGCTCAGCCCTTTCCTAATTTTAATTTCACAAGTCAGTTTATCGTTTATAGCTAGATTTCATAACTCCTTGTACCATTCTTCCAATACTAATTGATTATTAGATTTCCAATATTTGGCAAAAATCAGCATTGCAGTTGTAACTATAATTACCAATTCCCCCTCCTCCTTCTTCAGTTGTGTATCTGCAACTATGTTTAAGAATACCAGCTGGGGGGACATTGGAATCTTTTTCCCTAATATTTCTTGCATTTCATTAAAAACCAAATTCCATTCAAATTTCCTTTTCTCGCATGCCCACCACATATGCAAATATAATAAATAAAGAAATATCTCCAATTTGTTGGAGATGTCAAAAAGGCAACTATAAGTTTATATGAATGGTGGCAATTTTTTTATAGAAAGGAACAGTCCTTTAAAATTCAAAGAAACAATCGTCAACTGATATACATCTAAGCTCCAGACATGTGAATCTGATTTGTCTGCTTCAAAATGCAGACTGGTTAAAATCTGCAAATATTCCTACCAGCATCCAACTTTTGTGGCGCAGCATTTAGGTCAAAACGTTCTACTGTGTTTCACACTCTTCATGTCTCCCCCACCCCCTTTCTTCCCTCTCTTCTCTATTTCAAAATGATACATCTCAAAAACCAGCTTTTAATGGAGTTGGAACAGCACAATGTGGCTGCCTGTTTCAGGAGAACGGGTGCCTTTAGATATTTCATGCTGGGTGTGTACCATGGCACTTTATCAATGGGGTTAGGCAACTAAGACTCGGCAGCATAAATCAAATCAAACATCCCGAGGAACTGGCTAGAACCTTAAGCCTTTAATAAAAATAAAAATAAAGAAGGGAGACAATTCACAGGTTGTTTGAACTATCAGACAGATTTCCATGGGGCCCTTACCACTACCACCACACTCCCCACGCTGATGCGACCCAAGTCCTCTCTAGTTTAATCTGTTCTCTGTGTGTTTCAAAATTCCACCTCAACTACAGTATCCTAGAAATATCTCCACAAATGTGGAGGGATACACAGAGATAACATTTTTCCGAAGAGGGGAAAACTGGAAGAGGCATGCTTTTCCCCTCTAAAGATGTACATGAAAATGTGTCACAGCCAAAGGGACACAAGTTTGCTGTTTTGAGAAGCAATTTCCAGTTCCTCAGATCTTCCACCCCCAGAGAATCGAGCATCTGATTTCTTGGAGTCTATTTTTACCGGTGAGCAAAGAAGCTGTTTTCTTCCTCCTCAAGACCAACATGTTGTGGATCATATGGAACTTGAAAAACTCTTCCACCAATAAACCCACTAAGTATGATCAGCAATGCCGTAGGAAAGCACAGTGAAGGGAGGACTAAAGAATAGAGATGGGCACGAAACAAAAAAAATTGTTCCGTTATTCGTTATTCGTTTCATTACGTAATGAAATGAATAATGAAAATTGTGATGACATTGGAACGAACCGAACAGAACCATGAAAATTAGGTTAGTTACGTTTTGTTTTCGTTAATGGCGATGCACAATGAAATGAGCTGTTTTAAATGTTAAAAAACGTCCTGAATATCCATAAAAACCCAGCAATAATTATTTATTCTGCCTGATAATACCTACCAGGGGGAGTTGGGGTCCTTAAAACGTGCATTTATGTCTTTTCTCAGATCACTGTATTTTTTTTTCCTTTAAGGGGAGTTAGGGGACATAGACCCAAAATAGCTCCCAGGTGCCTAATATTAATTTCTTGGGTATTAAAACGCCCTGGACATCCGTAAAAATGCAGTGATAATTATTTGAAATTATTACCTACCAGGGGGTTGCAGTCCTTAAAACATTTGTTTTTGTATTTATACCACCGTGATGTATTTTTTCTTTTCCCTTTAAGGGTGACACAAAATGGATTCCAGCCACAAAATGGATGCAAGCCATGTGATGGGATCATGTAAATTCTTGGACAATTTCAACCAATAGCATGCCCAGGTTGCAGACTGGGTAGGTATGGCAGCCACAGAGGGCATAAAAAGCTTTGGCAGCCCCCGTCCTCCTTGCAGTCTGCGGTGGGAGTTAGGGTGTGATTGCTGTCTCTGTGACCCAATACTTTAGGCCAGCCAGGCAGGTGTGTGTCTCTGTGTTCCTGCTGGCTGCAGCCTGGCTCTTAGGGGAGAGAAACAAGAGATTTTTCTTGCAGCTTCCCTGTGTGCGTGCATACCTCTCGGTGAGTACCCTCCCCTGCCCCACAGTGCAGTCACTCTGTGGCTGTGTTATGCCCTGGGCAACGCCCGCCACTGCCTTTGCAGCCTCCCTGCGTACCTAGTCTATACTGTGTCTCTGCCAGCATCATTTTTTTAGTGTTTTCCCTCTGGTCTAGGGTGTTGGGGGACGTCCGCGCGCGGAAATGCTTTAAGTCACGCAAAAAGCGGGTAAAAATGAAAAACAAAAAACAAAACAAAATCTTTTTTTTTCAAAAAATTCACGAAAAATGAAAATGAACCGAAATGGACCCGCAATGAAAAATGAAAAACCAAAACGTCATTTTTTTTATTCGTGCCCATTTCTACTATGGAAACCAAGGGACTTGCCCCCATTTAGAAATACAGTTGATCTGCCATAAGAATCTTCAAATTCCAAATCCTTGAGCACACAACAGGCAGCTTCCAAGCACTGCACATGAATCCAATATTAATTTTACCTCCTTTTTGAGGAAGGGAAGAAACCCAGCCAGCATCACAATAGAGAACTGTGATTTTTGTAAGGGATGCAGTATAACCATGGTCCTGTACATGACAAATGGCCAGCAGAATGAGAAATCCATTTGTGTGATACTCCCTAGCAGAGCCTCAAGTTAATTTCAATTAGTGAAAAACAATTCTCCAATTTTCATAATCTCTGTTTAATGCGCCTTGTCTGCCGAAACACAAGTCTACAAGAATCCACGTGCAATGGACAGAAGATGAGTAATGGAATCCCTGACTTGACCACTAGCTTGGGCTTGCATGGTAAAGGTAGCCACTTAAGTATTGCTGAAAATTAGACGAGGGGCAGGAGATGTATGTAGATTAAATCTGCGTGTGCTAACATATTCATACAGAGGCACTTTTAGACATAATTGCTGAATCGTCAATAGAAACATGCTGCAGTCCACCACAGCCGAGCTGGTGACCTTCAAACCCTTATCTGGCTGCTGTCCCAAGTATTAAATGTGAATGGGATACATTCAGGACCCTCACGGGTCACTCTTGTAGGTTTCTTCATCTTTGATCCAGAGATGGACTGGATAGTCTTTCACACCGGGGGCACTTTCAAATAGATGTCTATCTTTTGAAACAGACCGGCCACAATTTTCCCTGAGGTAGCAATAGGCACAATGGAAGATGGAGTACTTGATCTCACGGCCTCACTCCCTGGAAATCTCCTCTACTAACTGAGCTATTAGGCTAGTAGGAATGGAACTACAGGTTATTTGTACCACACTTGCCTTTCTTAGGCAGTGGTCACAATGGAAATGTGAATGAATTGAGACTTTAAAACAAATCAGATACAAGTCATGTGGTATTTAAAACTGGTGGCTATGTTGAAAGAGACTGAATGGAAGTCAATTTATTTCTGGCAATTTAAACCAATTTGGGCACCTACACTGCTGAAGTTGACTCATTTCCACTAAACTGACTTGAACTGAATCGAGTTTGCAAGTGAAGTATTTTTAAGACCGCCCAACACCAGCCTGTTGACGCCAGCCCTCTTTGCAGTCTGTATAAATTAATTTTACCCTTGTGTTATGTGAAGAATGAAATCTAAATCAATTCAAATGATGCTTAGTTGTAGTTCTTATCGCCAATATTGCTACTACCACAGCCTTACCGGAATTTATACAGTAAGACCCCCATATCTGTGGGGAAGTTGTTCTGGGGTCCCTCGGAAATACTGAAATCCATAGATAATAGCAAACACAATGGACACTTGTATAACAAGTGGTTTGTTTAACAGAAAATCCACTTAAAGGAAAAAAAATCCAGAGATAGGGGAAATGTGCTTAACAGAATCACCTATGTAGCAAATCCGTACAACAGAAAAATGATTGTGATTAGGGATTAATCAATTTTCAATGCATTCTTATGGGAAATTTGTACAAAGGAAAAATTGCTTAACAGAATTTCATTTGGAATGAATTATTTCCTTTATACAAGGTACCACTGTACTAAATACATAGTGTAGTAAAGGGGTGGGGGGCAGAAAAAATATTTTAATGTGTATTAACAGAACTGACCACTAGGGGGCCATGCTACATATTGTAATTTCAGACCACAGTTAAGTGAAACCATAGATACTGAAGCGGATATGAGAGTCCTACTGTAGTGCCTCCCAGAAAACGAGCAGGCCTATGTAGCCTTGGGCAAGCTACATGGTTCCAGGATGTCCCTATTAGCAGGGAATAGTATGTTCTACACACGCTGAAACAGAGTACCATGACTACCTCACTGGGAAGTGATGCAAAATAAAGGCATTTTTCATCTATACAGAGCTGTTTACTCCTTTCTTCCATTACATTATTAGGAATGCATCAAAAATATTTTCACTGGACCCTAAAAAATGTACCATAGTGTTTTAAAGTACATTACTGTTAGCCAGGTGTTTGTGTGGGTGGCACTCTACAGAGCCTACATATTCCATGGCAAAACCTTTGGGGGCTGTGCAATGTAAGAACCGACTTTTTCCCCTGAAGCACACTTTACTGTCTGTGATTGTTCCTGTGTGTGGAGATTTGCCCCTTAATTACATATCTAGAGGAGATTAATGAAATATTTTCTGGGTGTTATGAATACTTGGGTCTTTTTTTTACTTCAAATGTTCAGCGAGCGCCTCAATGACGGGGTCTGAAAGCTAAAATTGGAGCGCCTTGTATGAATGCGAGAAGTCAGTTTTCCACACCGCTTACAATTTATACAAACTAGATGCCATCCATTTTCTCGGGGTTCGGCTTGGCCGCTCACAGAGGCTCTATGTTTGTGAAAGAAAGCCCTGTCCAAGTTTATGAATGGTGTCACTTTTGTTGGTACCTTTAGGGAGGGTGGGGGACTGTGCATGGGTATACGTGTGTGTGTGTGTATGTGTGTGTGTGTGTGTGTGTGCATTAGTAAAACCTTAGACAGCCAACGGTTTTTCTTCAACTGAATAATGAAAACATCAACCACGGCCAAGCTTCTCTTCCTCCTTCGATGGCGGTCTCCTTCCACACTGCCAAAAAAATGGGCATTTTTTTTTCTACAAGGAAGAAAAGTTTCTTAGTTCTCCGTCTCAGAATGGCCAAGTGTATCGTGCTACTCCAGGCAAGTGGTCCTTCCTTACCACCCCCAGATGGATTATGGAAACAAAACACTGTTTGCTTAGGAATAGGCTGCAGAGCAGTGTCCATTATCCAAGACTACGGAGCATGTTAAATCCAATGGAAGTTAATGGACCAGGGACGCGAAGAGATTTTAACACTTTTCCACTGGTTCCAAATATATAGTTTTGAATCAGGACACACAAAGATTGTAACACTTTTCCACTGGTTCTAAATATATAGTTTTAAATCATGACAGTTAACTCCCTCGAACAAGAGGGGGAAAGAAAGGGTTTGCAGTGTGTACTTCAGAGACAAACTCCCCCATAGGGACCCTATAAAACAGTGGTTCTCAACCTGTCTGTCCCCAGATGTTCCTGGACTGCAACTCCCAGCAGTTTTCATCACTAGCTGAGCTGGTCAGGATTTCTGGGAGTTGCAGTCCAGAAACATCTGGGGCGCACAGGTTGAGAACCACTGCTATAGAACATCAAGTCCAGCCTCTGCCAAGGAGGCACAGTGGTGAATTGAAATCCCAGCCTCTGGATACACAAACTACTGAGCTATCCTGGAACAGGTAAGCTGCACTAGAAGGGAGCCTCAGCCAACACAATCACTTTCGAGTTAGATGAACCACATGCAGACTTTTATCTGACTCTCGGACTGCAGTTAAACTCTGCAATGGTGTCCTGAAAGAAGACCTCTTCTTCAACTATGGTGAGGATTAATTGCAGATGGTTGGGTATCGCTGATATGCCAAATAATGGTTAATCTAAAACAGAAACAAACTTTTGGGGTTCTGCCTTGTATGGCCATAGGACAGTGGTGTCCAAACTTTGGCCCTCCAGATGTTTTGAACCACAACTCCCAGAATTCCAAGCCTAGATGGCTAGTGACAACAGACTGTGGGAGTTGTGGTCCAAATCATCTGGAGGGCCAAAGTTTGGACACCAGGGCCATAGGAGGAGCATGAAGCCTGCAAGATTTCTCTGCAGTTCACTGAAACCACAGTTGCGGAAAAATTACATTTTTGGTCACTGGCCATGTTGGTTGGAGCATTCTGGGAAATGTATCATAATATTCAGGAACATATACCAGACATTAGTGATGGGCACGAAACAGAAAAACGGTGTTTCATTTTGTTCTCTTTTTTGGGGGGCACATTTCATTTTGTTTCATCCCATACGAATTTGTATGAATTCGTACGAAATGAAACATTTTGTTACCTGCAGCAGCGACTCCAAATCCAAAGGCTCTGGTGTCGAGGGGGCCTAGGCTGGCCTGCCCAGCAGGCTGGCAGCGACTCCGGTGGTAGCCACAGTGGGGGGCCCTAAGCTGGCCTGCCCAGCTGGCTGGTGGCAACTCCGCCTCCGCTGGTGGACACAGTGACTTTGACAGCAGCGGGAGGGGGGGCTAGGCTGGCCTGTTCAGCTGCCTGGCAGCTGCAGTGACTCCGGTGGCAGGTGGCCATAGGCTTGCCTGCCCAACTGGTTGGTGGCAACTCCGGAGGCAGCCACAGCAACTCCGGCAATGGCAAGTCTAGGCTGGCCCGCTGGCCGCTCGGCCCTCTCATGCTGCAGGTGTGGCCGACTCCAGTGGCAGAAGTGGAGGCCCTGGAGGCGGGCCTAAGCTGGCCTGCCAGCCACTCACCCTCTCCGTTTTGTTTCATCTGTAACGAAATGCTGCTTCATCGTTTCATTTTGTTTCACTTTGTTACATAATAAAACGACAAAACAGCATTTCATTTTTTTTTTTTGTGCCCATCCCTACCAGACATCCTTGATGGGCTGACAATTCCTCATGTTAAGATTCTGGATTAGCATCTGCATTATAAGAAGTACTGTTCTGTTAGTACTAATTGAGAGCTGAAAGGTTGACAACACCGGTTCCATCAAGTGAATCACACACCCCTGCCAGTTATGACACAGGCAAAAAGCTCAGCAGATATTTTAGTTCCACGGTTGCATTTGCCTAGCCTTAAATCATGCACAGTAACTCATAAGCAGGAGGAGAAAGACCTCAGTCAAAGTCACAACTTTTAAGTAGAATAAATATTATAAGCTCTGGAAAATTAACCTACCCACGCTCAGTTATGGATGTCTCCAGCATACGTATCCTTATGGTACAGTGATTAAACAATAATAGTGAAACCAAAGCTATGCTTTCAAACTGGGTTTGATCCCAATGAGCTCAGGTAGCTGGTTCAAAGTTGATTCAGCCTTCCATCTTTCCAAGGTGTGTAAACTGAGTGTCCAACTCACTTGGTCGTGGGTGCAATTGGCAGGCTGCATAATTAAATAGTGCTTGAATCACTATGGGGTGGAATATAAGCAGCACACATTACCATTACACTAACTCTTCCTAAAAATTCGTTTTCAAGCTCAGCTTGGGTTTACAGAGTATCCAGTTAAAGAACTCATTGCTGTTTGTCCAAGGCTAGGAGAAAACATTGAGATGCAGCCTCTGGAAACATGGCCTTCTGATTAGCTGCTGTACTGAGGACCAATGTCCAGATTGACTGATATAAAATGTAGTCCGCCCTTACTACTGGCTCATGATGGAGCAAACCCAAGTCTTGATCCAGCATCCAAAGTTATCAAACAGTTGACTACAGGAAGCTCACAGGCAGGTTATGAAAGATTAGCAGCTTCATTGGAGGTAGTGGTTCTCCACCAGAGAGATACCCATATCACTGGGGCAACCAAGTAGGGCTGTGGAAAGTAGGACTGTGCATGTGTCCATCAATCTTACTTGGAGGTCAATCTAGACCGTTGGAATGTATTCCAAGGTGGCCCCATCCAGTAGGATTTCTCCAACTCCCATTGTCTTGCACTGGAACATGAAGACAGCTGGAAATTCTGGGATTCTTTTCACTGATATAAATGAAGAATGGAAACATGATAGACCCCACAGAGGGGACCTTGCCACTGATGCACAAACCTGCCACTGCTGCATATAAGTTTGTATAGTGTACACTTTTACAGTATTAAGATATGGGAGAAAGAAAGAGCGGGGGAACCACTTCATCAAATTGTGACCCATTCAATTAGATCCAAGCTCTGAACACATATTAGGTAAAATCACTTCACTTCCAGAGCCAAATCTGGCCACTACGCTTGGATTCCATCGTCAACCAAATAGGTCCAAAGCATGCTGATATGGATTATAATTTGTCCAAGACCTGAGCACAGCCCATAACAAAAAGGATGGTTTGCCTAACACTCGCATGGATTTATGACTTCATGTTTTACAGTGAATTTATACTCAGCAGTAAAGTTTATAAACCATATTATTACAACTCCCAACTAACAAAATTACTGTTTCAGTTTGATTGCGTTTATTCCTGGCAGCACTTTTGCAATGCAAACTTTTGCCCTCTTAAAGCTTAACCAGAAATGATAACTATAATAGGAGGATGCCAGCACCCATATATGTACAACCCCTTGTAGGAAAAAAGCAGTCCCACCACTACCACCACCATCTCTGTTCCAGTGAGTTCCCTGCTCGAGTAACTGGCGGTACATAAAACACAAAGGCTGAAAAGCAGTGGGACAGAGGTTCCCAAGAAGTGCAAAAGAAAAGTACTTTCTACAAGCTCTGTCTGTATCGACAAGCACTTTCGACCAAATCCATAGCCCTACCAAAAGCAGGGACCACTGATTTAAGTTCATTGTGGTTTACTGTACAGTGGGACCCCCATATCCACAGATTCATTAACCTCTGATTCAGTTACCCATGGTTGGCAGAAGAAAAAAAATTAAATAAATAATTCAGCAGCTGCAAAACAAGCTACTGTCACAAACAGCTGTTGTAAAGCAAGCTACTGTCATAAAACAGCAGGCGTAAAGCAAGCTGTCACAAAGCAGCAGGTTTGGACTTTTTTTGGCATGTTGTCTTATCCACGTTTTTTGTTATCCACAGGAAAGCCTGGAACTGATCCCCAGTGGGTACCGGGGTCCTATTGTAGTAGTCATTTCAATGAATATACTCTGAGTATAACTAACAATTAGTCTTTCCACAATGGGTTTCATTATGCATGGTCAGATACTGGGTTAGCGGATGGGGTGTAATCAGACCAAAGGCTTGTTAGCCAACATCCTGTCGCATAGCTATGCCTGTATAAGTTGATGTGACGCAAGCAGTTGAGACATTCATGCCAAGGCAAAAAGTCATATCCAGCCAGCCATTTTGCAGGCACAACTGCATGGCGAGCTGCACAATCAGTTGAGCAGTCAGTCACTCAGCGTAGACTGCCTCAGGTATACTTCCCTGTGAACTGTTGCAGGGGTAACTTTGCACTATGGCACGGGCAGCAGGCTTTCAGCCACTGTGGTAGCTTATAAAACTCAGACCTGCTGTAGACCTCCAGCCCCAGAACTGTGACCTGAGCGCAGAGCCAAGACTGGCTCACTACCTTTGACACAGGAAAGGAATTCAAATCATAATTGGAAAAGGAAAGCTCAAGCTGAGGCAAGACCTTTCGCTGCCTGAGGAAGATCAGCAAACACCATCTCTGGGTCAGGAGATGGACATAAAACATTCCAGAAACACTTCTCTGTATGTCCAGCAGCAAAAAAATAAAATAAAATAAAAAATAAAATAAAATAAAATAAAATACAGTGACCCCCTGCCTATTACAGGGGTTAGGGACCCGACTCGTCCCGCGATAACTGAAAATCCACAATATGAGGATGCAGGTCAGGTAGGCCCTGGGGCACCTAGCTGGGGGCTCTTTTACTTACTGGAGGCCTCAGAAATGATTTTTGGAGATCCAGAAGTCACTTCTGGTTCTCAGGGAGGCCCTTATGGCCTCCAGAAGGCCTGGAAAAACCCTTGCAGGCCCATTCGGAACAGCGCCAGGTTGGGAGTAAGCATGGGAGGCCTGAAACAGGCCTTTGCCCCTTACCCCAGGGGGCCTTTTTTCATATACTGTGGTCCCGCGATATAGCGGGACCACAGAATATGAACCACAAAAGGGCCGGGGACCACGGTAACAGCAAGTTAAGCTATTATTTGCCGATACCTTTGCTGGGCAATGCCTATGTTGACCCTGAGGTGATTGCCTCACTTTTACCTCATAGCAGGGCCGGCTCTGGAGAGCCACCCATAAGACCGCTAAGTCCCAATTCTAGAAGAATGAGCCCAACAAATATCTCATACTGTAAATGCTCTTCCCCAGTTGGCTTCATGTCATCTGCAAACATCCTGCTCTTCATCCTTTAATTGGAGAACCTACACATTCCTATTAAGTCCATGAGTTCTGCTATGTCAGGTGTGTATTAGATTCATTTCTCCATCCAGAACCATGATGGCTCTTTACAGTCCCATTGCTTTCTTTTTGGCTGCTTATCTTTTTTTTTAAAATAATAAGTTTATTAATATCCCATCGTCTTAACATTTCACATTTCTAAGTTAATTTCTACAAACAGTTCCAGTTGTCATTCGTCATATCTAAATGCTTATCTAAAGACACATTTTTTTAAACTTCTGGAAGTGGAGATCATATACTGTACTCATGTCCACTTGAGAAATGGGCTTAGCGTGTCATATCAGGCGTACTATTAAAGACGAGCTACTCAGCTGCCTTCAATTGAAATGTGCTGGTCACATGTTCCTGTCTCTGGCTATATTTTCAACTCCATCACGGCAGCAGGCGGCCGGGGTGGGGGTGGGGGGGGTGGAGTATCAGAAGCTGTAAATATCCCTGAACCTATCATTATTAATGATATTCCAAAGCCCCCTACTTTACATATTTAAGTAATTTAAGTATTATATTTCATCCTGCCAGAGCAAGACCTTTAGAGATTGTAATTGGGCTACAGCAAGAATTCTGTAATTTGCAGTTGCTCAAGACTTAAAATGCGAATAAGGCAAAGGGCAGTCTACAAGATAACACAGACAGAACGAGATGCCAAGGGATGTGATTTCCATAGCATGCTGCAAAGTGTTAACAGTTTATTACTCAGTTTCTCTGGGCACGGCTCTGGTGCTACTTTTAAAAACTCAGGAAAAACACACAAAACAACACACACACACACACACACACACACACACACACACACACACACACACACACACACACACACACACACACAAGGTTCTCGGCATGTCAGAAGTTTGCGAATCAGCTGATAAATCATTAATTTAGTTCACTCTGGCTTTAATTGCTAGAATTAAATGGAACTTAACTCAGAGCCCAGACGCTAAAGATTCACAAACAATTATAACCCACCGCACTATAAATTACATTTAAAACATGCCAGAATGAGTCATAATAAATGTGCAAGAAGGGAGCACTGCCTTACTTATGTATGGCATCTCACGTCCACACATAGTTTAGTACTATAAACAATTACGTAATGTGCTTAAAATTACATAACAATATAAAAGAAGAGAAGAGAAGAGGTACATACACCTTGCCCCAAATCTGAGCTATTGGTGGAGCTGTAGGCATCTTTTTTCAATGAATAAAAAAAATAGATTCCTATTTTTTTTAAAAAATAAATAAAAACAGCTGTAGGATTTGGGCTAAACAAACCAGATGAGCAGTATTGCAGGGTTGGCAGAACTAACTGGATGGCACCAGAGACTAGAAAACGTATTGATCCTAACATTTTAAAATTAAATAGGTGTGAAATATCCCATACGGTCAAAGAGGCTGCTACCCAATTGGGAAACAAATTAAATAAACAGATATTGTGTTAAATGTATTTTCATCGTCTCGTTTGTCTTCTCTCTCTCTTATTGTCTTTCTTTCAGTGCTTTCTAAATGAAAGTAGCTCCGGCAGATTGTGAGCTCAAAATATTAAACGGACAAAATCTTACAAGGCACATGTCTGTGTGAAGTGTTCCAATACAACCAAATCTGCAAAAATATGGTAACCTATGTGCTTTGAACCACTGGAACAGGTTGAACCTGACAAAAGCTGTAAGGATGGCACAGGTCTTGAAGATTTTGGTGGTGTTCGCAAAAGGAGTTAAACCTGCAATCGTTTGCTTGCAAACTCCAGAGTAATTGTTCAGAAATCTGCTTCGGAAATTTAAGTAGCCAGCGAAAATGCAATTTAACTTCTTTTTGGATCACAAAGCAACCTGAAAGCATTCAGAGAATTGTTACCGCTAAGAGAATGAATGGGAAAGGGAAAAAAACAAAATAATGCCTATTCTTCTTAAAAGCACCATTTAGGGTCTGTTTTTGTCCAACAACTTTGAAAGCAGAAACCTTTGATGATGTGGAATCAGTAAGACATAATGGCCAACAGTGTTGCAAAACAAACTTGGTGGCTGCATCATTTTTCCATGCTGTGTAAACATGGGAAGCAGAGTATCAGTGTGAGCTAAAAGGACAGTTTTAAATTGTGAACCCGTTCATAGTTCTGCTCCTGTTTTTGACTAAGAGACCTGGAAGAGCAGCAGACCTGATGATGCTCAAATCCAGCCTTTTGTGTTACATATGGACGGTCCTAGACATTAAAACATGAAAATTTAAAAGGTGCCGCCACAAGTGAACAGAAAAATCCTAAAACTCAAATTAACCCTTACACTTCATCCTGACCTGGACAATTAACAGAAAACTTTCTTTCTTTCTTTCTTTTTTTAACTTGGGAAAACATTCTTCATCATTGCCTGTCAGTTCTGGACATCCTTTCATCTTGAGGACTTCATCTACACATGAAGGTGGACCATATGTGTTGACATGCCAAGGTTATTAGCACTAACGGGGTCACACCTGAGGCCACAACACTGATTTTTGGACTCTCAGCAACATACCAGCTGCAGGATCCTGGAAGATGTAGTCCAAAATGAAATTTTAGGACTCTCCAGGAAGCAGCATCTGGCATATCCAGTGCCTACGATTCATAATCAGCCCAGAACAATCAGGAAAGTCATTGGTTACACAGAGTGTTTCCAGAGCAGTTGCCGATTTCCATAAATTGTACCCTGCTAAGCACTTCTGATCTGGCCTGATTTCGGAAGCTAAGCAGGGTCGGCCCTGGTTAGTACTTGGATGGGAGACCACCAGGGAATACCAGGTGCGGTAGGCGCCTGGAGCAGGAAATGGCAAACCACTCCAGTATTCCTGCCAAGAAAACTCCATGGTCATGGAGTCACGAAGAGTCGGTCACTACTGTAATGACACAACACACACACACACACAAAAAAAAACAAACCTTAAACACTGCCTTATATCCAAGATACTTTTTGCTTTACCTAGCTTAGAATTTTCTACAAAAAGACTGGAAAAGGTCTCTTAAGTTTAGAGAGAAACCACTGCATCCTAAAGACGCTTAGCACCAAATGTAATATTCACAGTGGGAATATACTATCACAGCACTTTCAGAGCCAAAGCCTGAGACTGTATATCTTCCAAAAGCATCCTGCCACTTCTTGGCTTGAGCAGATGTGGGTTAATTTTAAGATTAAGATGTGTGTGTTTGAGCATTCAACTGGGCATTCTGTTTCACATTTTGTTAAAAAGAAGAAGAGCCACAGTGTTAACAGTCTTAGAAAGAAATAGCAGACAGAGATTTAAGCACACCCTTACACCCCAGCATCCTGTTCAGACATTTCTAAAGAACCATTATTTTAACATTCCAGATGCCTCAGGTCTAGTGAGCCAAGCCACACAGAAGAGGCAGAGATAAAATGTAAGTCTCTCTCTCTCTCTCTCTCTCTCTCTCTCTCTCTCTCTCTCTCTCTCTCTCTCACACACACACACACACACACACACACACACACACACACACACACACACACACACACACACACACCACAGAGAGAGAGAGAGAGAGAGAGAGAGAGAGAGACAGGGTGGAAGAGGGCAGACAGAGAGAAAGAGAGAGTAGCTAGCAGTTGGAAACAGAGCAATGATATGGAGGCAAGGAGGCAAATCTCCTTGATCTCAGAATATGACAGAGGGATCCTGGATATGTCACAAATATTTGAACAGAAAGTTTGAATACCAATGTCCTAAGGGGGCAAGGGGGACACCTGTCCCCGGGCACAGCATCTGGGGACACCAAATTCAGTGCCAAACAGCTCTCCACCCAGGAGCCATGGGAAGGTGCTGCCAGGGCCAGCGCAGAAGGCACCCCCGGCTGCCACCTTCTCCACCGTGCCTTAGCCCCTTCCTGACCCTCAAAATTGTGAAAATTGACTTTGTCCCTGCCAATCTCCCTCTGTCCTTGGAAAATGATTGGGTAGATGCGAAAGCTTCTTCTTGGTCACAGAACAAAGAGAACTGCTACCAGTCCAAGCCGACCAGCCTTTCTCATTTTGGATGTTTTGGCCTAAGGTTCCTGGCTGCTGCAACCAGCATGGCTAATCTTCAGAGGTGGTGGAAAATGCAGTCTAAAACAATGGGGAGGTCCCATACTGGAGAAGAACAAGGCAGCCTAGGGTAGACTATGTTCAGATATTTCTCACAGGAAAATATAATGCTGCCTGTTCTCCCCAGTCAGACCTTTGATCTGTTTTGCTCTGTGTCCATAACACTGACTGGCAGTAGATCTCCAGGATTTAAATCATGTGGGTCCCCCCCCTCCCGCTGCCTATGTGAAGATGCCAGAGACAGAAAAGCAAAAGCATGGGTGCTACCATAACTCTCCCCTAACAGATTTCACACTGTTTTAAAATGCTGTTCTCAAGCCATCTCAATGCACAGATTAAAAATATACCCTGACAGAAGATACATTTGAATGTGATTTTTTGTGGGGGGTGAGGAGACCACTCAGAAGCACAGCTTAATGCCAAAACAGCATGGAATCAGGGGGAAGGGGTGTGTAAAAGCATGCTGAAGTTACAAGAAACACAAACAACTGTCTCACCCAAACCCTATCTCTAACCTAGAAAATTATCTTTTTTAGGTACATTTTACAGAACTCAGAGGTAGCAAGGACGGAAGGGAAAATAAAGAAGCTTCAGCAACTGTTAATAACCAACATGTTTCCATTCAGCTCAGTCACCGAGTGTCTTTTTATGAAGCATGCAACCTGGTTCTTATTGTCTAGGTAACTGGCGTGAGGCTGGCAACTTTTTTGGGTAGCCGTGCTCCCTTTGTGACACAGAAGATTAGCCCCAATTTTCTGGTAGCCATACTTTTCATGCTTCATGGTGAGAAATCCCTGAAATATCACAGTAGTACACAATCCTCCGACCCTTTCCTTACAAACCCAGATGCTTGAAACAACTCAGAAGCGATTAGAGGGAGAAAAATAAAATTCATGCCCATTATCCTCAATGCCTGGAAGTTTAACTCTCCATCAAGGATACAAATTTATTTATTTATTTATTTATTTATTTATTTATTTATTTATTTATTTATTTATCTTTTATTGTCTTTTATTATCTTTTATTTTATTTATTCTATTTATATGCCACCCATCTGATACAAAGCCACTCTGGACGGTTGATTGATTGATTGATTGATTGATTGATTAAATTTATATACCGCTCCATCTACCTACACTGGCTACCCTGGGCAGTTTACAAAGTTGTACAAATTATCAATCAAGACACACAATAAATAAACAATCCAATAATAAAAACATAATGCGAAATAAAACAATATCTATCTGAGCAGGTTTGCAGCATAAAACAAGCAATACAGTGGTACCTTGTATAAAGGAATTAATTCGTTCCAAATGAAATTATGTTAAGCAAATTTTCCTTTATACAAATTCCCATAGGGATGCATTGAAAACAGAGTGATCCCATTTTTATGTTGTACGGATTTTCCCCATAGGCAATTATGTTAAGCAAAGTTCCCCTATCTCCGGAATTTTTTATGTTGTACAAATTCTATGTTATACAAGCTGTTTGTTATACAAGGGTCCACTGTATATAATACACAATAATGCAAAAAATCATAGTAAAAATAGCAAATAATATACATCATAGCATAATTAAGCAAACGTCATTCGTACAAATCAAAGACAAATAGAAGGGAAGACGAGGAGAAATCACAAAGTCAGTGAAGCAGCGGAGCAGTTCGTAAAAAGGGTGAGCAGATTTAAATAACCCAAACGATCAGCAATAATGTTAGAGACGAGGATCATCTATAGCCAAAGCCCTGATCTGTCAAAACTCTTGGATCTAGTCCTGTCCAAAATACCAGCTTGAAACTGTCACTGGCTGATATCTCAGTGAGATTATTTGGCTTCTGTGCTTGCACAATCCATGTGCAAAGTGCTTTATCACCAGAGCACCAGTGAAGTGCATGCAACAACAACAAAAAATCAACCTAGCTCAACCTCTCTCTCACCCACAATAGCTGGCCAGATCATCTGTAAAGCCTACTAACTGGGCACAAAGGAACAAACCCCCCCCTCACTTTTCGGTTTCTCGAATTCAGAGGTTTCACAGACTCACTCTTCCAGAGATCCCATTTAAAGATGATAGGAAAGAGATAATGCCGCTGGGCTGATGTACTCGTCTGATCCCTTCTTAAAGCGATATAAGCCACCATCTACCCCAAAAGCTGGTAGCGCTGAATTAGACAAGCAGCATGCAAGGACGCTGGAGGAATTCACATTTTAGGAATTGCTAAATGAAACGACTTGCTGATCTGCACTGCTTCAACGCAAGAATCCATCCGGGCTTTGCTAGCCTCCCGAAATCACACGTCTCCAAACCTTGTGCCAGCATTTCCAAGAATTTGAATGCATCCAAGTACACATTTCTATGCTTATTTTGTGTGTGTGTGGGGGGGGGGGGAGAGATGTATTGAGATATGTATTCTGCAACATGTTTCAAGAGGACTTTTTAAAAAATCAAAATCATAGACTAATATGGAAATAAATCCAAATTCAGTGTAAAACTATTCGAGATCAGAAACAAATAGTTTTTGCTGGTTCCTTACAGGACATTGTCTTTGAGTCCTGAAAGGAGTCTTTTATGTAAACATCTAAAGAATAAACTTGTGATGGAGTTCCCAATACAGTTCCCAGTTTAGAGCCAAATAATCTACTGGGTATACCTAGACTTAATTATGAGAAATAGCTCCTCATTTCAAGTGTGGATCAAGCTATACATTCAAATTACACCCAGAAAAGTTTTTTTTTGTGATCCCAAACAAACCCAAAATTCGCAAAATTCAGAGACTTAAAGCAAACATCCTTCTCTTGCCGACTTTGCAGGGAATTAACAGACTTCTGTGAAAAATATTCTAAACAGTAACCCTTCCCTTTCCCTCTGATACACTGCAGGAATATAGTCAAAAACAACATGAAGATTTCAACCATTAAAAAACAACGACACAAGGACATATCTAGTGTAAGAATGTGTGCGGGTGTGAGCTCGTATACATATCAAAGACGTACCTTGTGAACCTGAACATACAAGCCTCCTTCATAAAAATGAGGGTCAATGCATAACAGTCAGATGGCAGCTCCAGGGGATGGTGTGGGGGACACAAGAATAAAAAGCAATCAGGTTGACTTTCTTTCTATTAAAATTACTAAAGCCTCAAAATACCGAACCTTTACCTATGCTTTCTCCGACTTAGGAAAATTAACTTTATCTCTGATTTAAGCATTCCCACAGATCAGGCGGTCCCACAGATCAGGCGGCTAAACCAAGATTCACACAACCATTATATCCTGGGAGGATGATACCAAACTAACAAGAGACGGGTTGCCATCTGCAGGTATGGAGGGTTTGCCCAGAGCTTCTTCTCCATGAAGGACAGATGTGTTCTATAGGAAAGACTAGGGAAGATTTGGCGGTACTTTACACAAGGGATATGTCTGAGCACGCACAAAGCCATTTCCCTTAGCGTACATCTCTAATGATGAGCAAAAATTTTTCCCACCGGGTGGTAGATTGGGGTCGCAAAGCATTTTTTGGATGTGCTTGCTATCATAAAAGAGGAAATGGTGGGTCCAAAATTGTCACATAATCTTTGAACCGATGTCTTAAAAGTACAGTGGACCCTCGTATAACAAAGGGGTTTGTATAACATATAATCTGTACAAGATAAAAAAATTCCAGAGATAGGGGAAATTTGCTTAACAGAAATGTCTATTGGGCGAATCCGTACAACATAAAAATGGTTGCGATTAGGGACTACATTGGTACCTTGTATAAAGGAATTAATTCATTCCAAATGAAATTATGTTAAGCAAATTTTCCTTTATACAAATTTCCCATAGGAATGCATTGAAAACAGAGTGATCCCATTTTTATGTTGTACAGATTCACCCCATAGGTGATTATGTTAAGCAAATTTCCCCTATCTCCAGAAGCTTTTATGTTGTACAAATTTTATGTTATACAAACCGTTTGTTATACAAGGGTCCACTGTACTCTGGTTTCAATGCATTCCTATAGGAAAGTTTTATAAAGGAAAATTTGCTTAACATAGTTTCATTTGGAACGAATTAATTCCTTTATACAAGGTACCACTGTATGTGAAAAGTCAGGACCCTGCCACCAATTTATGTTTCCCTAAAGTATGACACTTAAGCCGGGGCAGCAAATTCCTGCTGATTAATAAGGTGCTGGTTGTATTCCTGGAGCATGCCCCATCACATGATCAGGTACATGCCCAGTTATGGAACCAGCAACCCCTTAATTAGTGGCAATCCCTGACCCAGACTTACCTTATTCCCCTGGTGCAAGCAGAAATTGGCAATACGATACAGGCCATCTGGTATTTTTAAAAAGACATCTTGAGGTGTGGTACTTAATATAATTGAAACAGCCAAGAAAGCACTTGCCAGACAGTGATAATCAGGAAAGGTTTCAATAAAACAAGTATGACTTTGGGGGGAAATGTGGAATTTAATAAAGCCAACACGACCCATATTTATATTTAAGATGCTGGCATTATGAAGGGTCAATGGGGACCTTTTGACAAACTATCGCCCAAAATTGATGAACACCTTTGCTAAACTACTGAATCCAAGTGAAAATGAAAACAACGATTTACAATCTTTTTGGCTGTGGTCTAAATGAGGATGAGTAACGTTGTCTGGGATTTATTTGAACACAGGAATTGATCCATCCAAATTTGAGGACCACCCAGTGATTTAAAAAATTCTTCCACTGAACTCAATGGGGCAAAAAAAGAAAGTGAGGTCTTATTCACTCGTGGGGGGGGGGGGAAATTGTGATCGTTTCAATTTGGCCTTGGACATGCAAAGGATTCAAGGAAATACTTTTTGAAATGCTTAAAATATATTTTCCAGAGCGAATACTGTATGCCACCACAAATGCAAACAGATTAATATGCTGCCACCAAAGCATACAGAGGCACCTTAAAGACTAGGAAGTTTTATTTATTACCACAGTTGAACGAGGCTTGCAAAGATGGCAAGCTGCATCTTCAGATGCAAGACACAAATAGCATATCTATGTATCCTGACGTGTAATGTTGTGTGAGAATACCACGTCCTTTGCATGTCGCTCATTTTGTTCACTTGCCGTTGTAGAGCCTCGGAGTCAACCCTGAAGTGAGACTTCCAAATTAATAAGTAAATTAATAATAGGGCTGCAATTGACCGAAAAGTAAGATGGACTTCCTCCGCCCTGCAGAAATCACCGCCATCCTTCTGTCAGCATCAGTCATCCAGTCCACTGTCACAGCTACTAATATCAGATGGAGATGCCAAAGAAGCTCTCTCTCTCTCTCTCTCCCTCTCTCTCTCTCTCTCTCTCTCTCCCTCTGTGTGTGTGTGTGTGTGTGTGTGCAGCAGGTGCAATGTTGATTTCTAAGGTGTAAAATTACTAGCCCCTGCTACTGCAACGTACTTGCACTTTGCTTTGCACCTTTTGGCTTTGTACCTTGACAATTAGGATGCCTGCCCGCCCGCCCCTCCCTCAATAGATTAAAAACGACGACGGCCAAAGGACATGGCAGCCTGAAATGTCAAGTGGACAAGGAAAACAAACAGACTAAAACTGTCCACAGGTTTTGCCCCCAGTTCCCAACAGAATAAGCTCTGAGCCTTGGGGCAGCCCGAATTGGGTTTGTTTCATGATGTGTTAATCCAGTGGCCCTGGAGGAAAAATACACTTCACTCCACTTGCCGCGGATATTACGCCGCAATTCCACCATTTATGGATTCTCGGTTTGAGCAGGTAGAGAAAGATCAACTTGGCATCAGAGCCTTCTTGCTCACCTTTTCTCTTTTTTCTTTCCATGCACAGATTTCCTGCACAACAAAGATGTACACTATTGGTTCCAATGCAACTTTTCACCGGCTAGACCTTGTCAACCTGTTAAAGGTTAACGATTCCTGTATTGCTTAGGTGAGATGTTTGGGGGGAGATATATATTTTTCTGGAATGCAACATGCAACCTACTCTTGCTCTCAAATACCCCCCTAGTGGATGTCATGAATGAGACACGGCACAGTCGCCAAAGGAGAAGCAAAATACTCTACATAAAAAGGGCTTTGAAGCAGACAGATTGAGGAAAGGGACAAATGAAAACTGAGCTTAAAAAGCAAACGAAACCCTGAACAGATACCCCGGCAAACACCTTAACCAAGTCACACAGAAAGGACTGAGAGTGGATGTATTCTTTGCAGGGTGGGAGGAGTAGGAAAAGTTCCCGTTAAGAAAACTGCAGTTCAGTATATCATTTTGTTACAGTCTGGTCCACGATCCACTTAATTTGGAGTGCGAAGCAAGGACTTAATTTAGATTATGTTAATAATTAAACAACCCATGGAGGGGGGGGGGAGTTCAACTGAGTTTCTCAATTTAATAATTGTTCTGAGCTGATTTTATTCACCCTTGCAACCATAATCCCAATGGATGCTAAATAGATCTTTATTCTGAATATCAGAAATACAGGGCTATTCCAAACTCAGGATACACCTTACGTTACCAAAACAAAATCATCAGCTAGAGCGTTGGCACATTCAGGTTATTGAGAACCCCTGTGACAATTAAATTAAAAATGTACGGTGGGTCTGTGGATTTAGTATTTGGAACACAGATCCGTTTCCAGCTCAATGAAATTATTACCAAGGAAATCCTAACCGGAGACATGATAAACAAATGTCATCAACTGCCAAAACATAATGATAGAACTGTTTTGGAGAGGTGAAGGGAGATTAGTACACAATAGCCTTCAAAACAAGTGACCTTGTTCTATCAGAGGTTCACTTTTTGGTCTCAAGGAATACTTACGCAATAGTGTCTGCCTAAAGAAAATGCTGCCTGATCAGAAGCAAATGATAGAGTTCTAAGGAGCCGCGAGAAACTTATTCAATCCCTATCAAAAAGCCCCGTAGATAAAACACTGAGACAGGTTGTCACATTTTTTAAAAATCAGGCTCCGACACAGATATAGCTGCTAGTTAAAGGTTCTGTAAGAAGCTGTAAATACCTCATGCATTCATTATGCTTCATGTCTCTGGACAACAGGCAGTAAAAGAGAAACAGGCTTACTTGACTGTTTAAGGCCGGCCAGCCAGGCAAACTGTACTCACAAGCAAACATTTTAAAGTTGCCGGCAAGAGGGGAAAAGAGATTGCTCCCTGTCACTCTTGAACTAACCCTTCCAGTACTATGGACAAATCAGCCTCCCGGAATCTGGCGCAGTTAAATTCTGCCTTGGCTTTCAGCAAGGTTTCCTCCAGCCAAACCTCTCCTCAGGGCCTGCTCACGGAAGCTCCAGCTCAAATGCACTCCATCTCAGCAGATGATAAATTTACTGAAATATTCGACAGAACAAAAACAAACCCTATCACATGTTGCTCTCTCCCCCCCCCACCAAGATTCTAACCCCCTTTGTGTGCTAAATATCTTCCAAGGCAGCACCAAACAACCACACAGAAAACACATTGTATGCCTTCTACTTCAGTACAGAGAAATATCAATGGGGTAAATTCTGTTGGGCCCCAAATGGATGTTTTGACAGCTATTCTCAGGTCACAGGAAAATCAGTTCTCAAAACTAGAAAAGGAGAGGAAAAACAGAAGAGGTGGTAGGATGCACATTAAATGGAAAAAAAGAAAGGTACCAGTTGTCACTATTATAGCACACTCAGTGGTTTTTATTTAATAAAAAAGGGCAAGAAAGCACCTACACTAGGCAAACACTCTTCAATATTTACTGGGACTACTAACCCCATGACTCCGGGAAAGTGTCATGATGGGTAAAAGCCTGCTACAACACTTTAGCAGAGCATTGTGGCCGGCCAGCCAGGTGATGGACAGGTATCAATTGTTTTCCTCATCCACAGTAACCATGAGGCAAAGAGGAAGGTGCGGGGGGGGGGAGGGATTGAGCGAAAGCGAGGCATGTTACTCTAGAATGAGAAAGTTTAGCTAATGCAAAACTGCAGAATAGGAAAAGAAAGATAGTGTCACTTAGAGATGTGGGAAGAACCCCCAAAATAAATGCAATGGTGGGGGGAGACAAAGATTACAAAAGCAGCACAATTCATATTATTATTCCTGTCCAAATTGCGTTCTCAACAGTACAACTGCCACATTCAGCTTTAAAGAACAGGCAACTCAAACTTAACTCTGCATCATTCCATGTGAAGTATGCTTTTCTCGTCTGGTTTTTCCTAGAGATCTATACTGAAGACATTCTCCCCCTCCAAGTCCAACGACTCCAAGGACCCAGTTATGTTTTCTGAAGCCTTAGAGCGTTTATCCTGTGGTTATGCGGAGAGCTGTCAATATTATATGAATTACTTCAAGTTGACAAATGCCCTGTGCATTGACATGTAGTATCTTTTTAATTTTTACATATATATTTTTAGATAATATATCTTTACAAGATTTTGTATAAATGTTCCAAGCGCACGGCAAGCCGTATGGAGCTTGACACTCTCATGAATTTCACACCAAAGTTTGTAACAATGAAGTTTCAGTTCTCTTCCATTGATACCTTGTGAACATTTTAGGGGGGGGGAGTCTTAATTTCCCCCTCTGTGGCTGACTAATATAGGCCACATCTCTATGGCAGCAGCGGGGTGGGGAGCGGATTAAAAACAGAACCTGGTGTACCTTTATTCAGAAATAAGTACCATTGTGTTCCACAAGACTTATTATACCCTGCTAACTGACCTCAGAAGTGCAGCGTAGATGTTATTGTTTTCATAAACTGCCACGAACCATCAGAAGTACTTCATCAAAGATTGTTAAAATAATCATCATAATAAAAACAAGACTTTCGTTAAAGCTAAACTCCCTCAGCATTTTTTACATGCAAAGTCTTCTGCAGAAAGTTGGACCTTGCTAGGACTTCTTTCACTTGTCTGATATAATCCATAATGTTTATTTTAAAAGCAATTAGGGATAGAAAATGATTAAAAAGCCAGAAATGAGTAACATCTGTAGACGTGCTAAACCCATCACACATTTGGACAAACAGAACTGTACAGTCACCGAGTCCAGTGATGCTTATATTGCTACTGATTCATTCTTGCTCCCCCCCCCCCCCACACACACTGGATGCTGTGTTTTCGCGTCAGCTTCTGAAAATCGGCACACAGCTCCGAACTAAAGCAGGACTGGTTCCCCATCCATAAATAGGCATCCGATTCCCCAGAAAGTTAAAGTGGAGTTTCTAAAGTGTTGAAATGCATCAAAATGATCAAGAATGCCATCGGGCATACCTCTCCTTGCAAAAAGCGTCTACAAGTGTCCGAACTTAATCGGCACCAAAGCTGGCTGTAATATATACATGACTACTCATAGCCCGTTCTATAGACAACGGGCCTGAGGTACATGAATAACAATGTATTTAGGGTCTGGCAGGTGGTAGCAAGGCCATTTCAATAAAACACACAGTCTCTCTCGCGCACACACAAAATGAGCAGAGACAGAAGGCTGTAATATCCTTTCCCTATCTATGCCGCATGGATTTCGTTTGGACTGTACATGTCAGGCTGTAAATAAAATCCATAACCTGTACAGCTCTCTCAGTGTGTGTAGTTAACTACAGCCAAACGTAGAAAATGTAAACAAATGGTAATGATTAACAGAAATATTAGGTTTGTATTGCCAGCTAAAACCACAGATGGAAAATGGTAAATTAAAAAAAAGCATGAGATGACTAGGTACCTTGTTTCTTCCTCTAAATTTAATTGTTAATCGATCCATCTACAAATACACCTCCACAGCCACATCCCTGTGAAAGCTAAAAACATACCAATTATTTAAACCAGCACTTTAGCCCTAAAGAGAAAAAAAAATTCTCGTGACAATCAGGCTTGCTTCTCAGCTCAGAACTCTTGGCAAATGAAAATGAAACCTCTTTCTTGAAAACAAGACATGTCAAAAGATTGACTATTTGGGAAGAAAGCTCTGTTTGCCCTCCTAGGCTTCACCCCTCTTCCGCCCAGGCAAAAAGTTTAAACACACACACACACACACACACACACACACACACACACACACACACACACACACACACACACACACACACACACACACACACACACACACACAGGCATGTGCGATTTTTAATGTTTGTGGCTCCACCTTGATGGTAGTTTGCAGGTGACTTTTACGAAGCTTCAGCGGACTTCTATGAATCTGTCTCTCTCTCTCAAATTAACACAGATTATCAGGAGATCAACAGTTCCCTTCACCCAGGTACCACAATATTAAGGAAAGGCTGCCAAGCGGGATGGGGTGGGGGGCAGGGGGAGGGAGAGAGAAATGTCAGTGATTTTAAACAAAGGAGAAAAATTAATTGGATCAAATAAAGCCTTGGAAAGAGTTCAGTAGCTACGGTCCAAGATGTGTGCAGTTGAGCCAGAGTTACAGAATCAGCAGGAGGAGTAGCAGGGTTTTTTTTAAAAAAAAATTGCTTGTTTCACTTGCTTACATTTATAACTATCTTGTCAAGTATCTGTACATATTCATCTTCTACATGTACACATGCACAGATGCAAAGAGACATCTTTAGCTACTTTGCTGTCCACGGAGCAATGCTTCTATTATATTGATCAACCACCTCTGCCTTCCTCAGATATTGGGGTTGGTTTTGGGGGGGGGTGGATAATCTTTCCCCCTGTACCTTTTGCTTTCAAATTCAGCTGTCTGCAAGCGGAACAGCTTGACTTACCATAATTTCTACCAGCTGGTCTCTCACCTAGGTTGCATGACTGAGATGCAACCAAATGCTTCTGCAGAAGGTAAGGTAGCTTTCATGAAAAGGGGGGGGGGGAGAGAGCACAAAACCTTCCTTTCTGCTTACAAACAGAAAGTTGGACGTTCTCAACCAACCATCTCTTGAAATATAGGAAGAGGGGAGGACGAAGGGAGAGAGAAGGCGACCCCCCCCAGCTCTTCAAAAACAACCACAACTGATGGAGAAGGATCTTCTCAACCGTACTCAGAGAGAAAATCGTAACCAGCAAGCGGAGGTGAACTCAACAGGAGGAGGTCTGCTTAACAGCTCACCTTGACCAAGTCGACGCTCACCCCGGGAGCAGGAGGCGGCCAACCAAATTAAGCCATAACTCGGGCGATCGGTTTTTGACACATGGTCAAAATGAGATCAACAGCGAAAGACGAGTTTCACTTTTCCTGCCCAAGCCTACTCTCTTTCTCACGCACTTAAAAAAATAATAACAATTTAATTTAATTTACAGCTGCTGTTCCTATTCCGGTCATTATTAAGAGTGTTTTGCCGCCGCCCCCCCCCCAGCAAACACCCCTCTCGCACCGAAGACTCTTCGGGTCTTGCCTCCATAGGAAATGCTTCCTAAGAAAGTTTCAGCCGAGAGGAGCAAATGGAAAGTTTAAAGAGATTCTCTCTCTCTCTCCCCCCCTTCTTTCGCTCGCTCGCTCGCTCATTCATTCCAGGAAGCGCGTTCTGCCCCAACGCGAGCGACGCTTTGAAAGAAAGGGGGGGTGGGGGTGGGAAGAGGGAGAGGAGAGAAAGGCGACGAAATAAATTGAGATCAAATCTGTCCGAGACGGTGTTGCTTCGCATTATGGAGCCGATTAATTCAAAGAAGGCGCCGGGAGAAGGAGAAAAAAGATACACACACAGAGAAAAAGAGAGAAATTAGCAAGGGGAGAGAGAGATCTTGACTGCGATTAAGGGGGAGGGGAGGTGTTGAAAAAGGAGAGGGATACAGTCACGATGATGTCCCCTTTCCAATCTCTAACCCGAATGCGGAAGCCCTCTCCGGAGAAGTAGGTTACAGGACTTTTTTTTGAGAGGGGGGGGGGGAATCCCTTTCCATCTAGTTTAGGGGGAGGAAAGGTGCGCGGAGGGTAAGGGGGGCCGCGCGCGCGCGGAACCAACAAAAATAACGAAGAGCAAAAACGGATCAACTGCGATCTGACATGATTGCATGCTGGGAATGAGAGAGCGAGCGAGAGAAAGTGCTTTTCTGTCCCGTCCCCCCCCCCCCACGTTTCCACGCATTATTTGCAATTTATTTTCGCGGAAACGCAGGAGGCATCCGGATCGGCCGACGCGCGCGCCGAGGGAAAGTTGCACTTCGCCGGATGGAAAGACCTGGGGTTTTTTTTGGGGGGGGGGGAGAAAAAGAAATAATAATAATAATAATAATAATAATAATAATAATAATAATAATAATAATAATAATAATAATAATAATAAATGCACGATCCCCGTAACATGGAAAGAGCGCACGCCAAGCCTCCACCACGACTAGGAGAGGAAAGGGGACGGGGGGGGGGTTTAAAACAAACCATGCAAAAGATTCGGGTTCGGTGCCCGTACTCACCTTTCAAACTCTTGAGGTAAATCAGGGTCAGTGAGCATGCTGGGTGGGTGGGGGGCGTAGGGGGGGAGGAAAGCACAAATTTGTCCTCCCCCTTTGTCACGGTAGCCACCTACGATCGCCTCCGACTGAACCTGTCAAGTGAATCCAAACCTCCTAAACCGATTGATTTCTCTCGCGCTCGCCCACTTCTCTCCCCCTCCCCTCTCTCTCTTTCTCTCTCTCAATCGCTTTCCTCTCTCTCTCTCTCTCTCTCTCTCTCTCTCTCTCTCTCTCTCTCTCTCTCTCTCTCTCTCTCTCTCTCTCTCTCTCTCTCTCTCTCAGCTAGGACTCCTTGACCAGTCTCTTAAAGGGGCCGCGCACTTTAACTGGAAGAGACCGGGTTGGAGAAGCTCCCCCCACCGCTGCGCCACATGGCTGGGGGTTGTTGGGAGGCGGCGGCGGCGGCGGCAGCAGCAGCTCGCCTTAGGGGGGCTGCGCGTCCGCCTTGACGGTCCTTCTCCGAGTCACCCTCCAGAAGAAAGCGAGGGGGAGGGGGGAAACACACACGAGAAAGAGGCGAAGGGGAGGCGGATCAAATCACCCTCCCCCCGGGCCGGCCCTTTGCCTTCTCCGGGCTTCCCCCCCCCCTCCCGCCGCAAATCATCACCATCACCATCATCATCGCCGCGACCACAACTGGGACAGATAAACACGCGCGCGCACGAGAGAGAGAACCGCTCGCCGGGAAGGTCTCGTTCCGCTTTTTTTCAGTACCCACCGATGTTCTTTTTCTTTTTCTTTTTTAAAAACCTCCTCCCGGATCAATTGGTCACCTGAAAAAAGACATCCGGATCGAACCCCGGATAGCCGCTTGCCCGAATCTCAGGTCATGGAAGGAGGCAACACTTTTCTCCCCCCGCCTAATCCTTATTACGCCGCAAATGAAAGATAAATAGAATACACGTGCGCCGTGTTTTCTTTCTTTTAAACTCTTCTTCTCCCTCCTCCTAACTTGCTTGGGAAGAGAGGGGGCCAACGTTTGGAATGCGTCTCTATTTTTCCAATTTAATTATGCTAATCAGGTTCTTCATCTCCCAGTCCAATTTAGTTCTGAGCAGAAGAAACCGTGGCGAAAGTCTGCCCCCCCTTTCTCTGTATATTTACCAACATCAAAGGTGAAGACTTTGCACTAATTTGGATCCAAGCGCAACACAAGGATGCCTTTCGAGACAGCAAAGTCTACTACGGTAACGGGAAACCCTACCAGAAGGAGCTAAGCTGTTCAAGAACAACGTTAGGCATCATATTTAACCGGCAGCAATATTTGCAGGTCTATATATTGGTTCGCCTACCCCGGAGCGAACACAGGTGTGTTTGGGCACCAGCAGGAAAAAACCCAGCAACAACCTACACGCATTAAGACAACAGGAACAACTTCCAGATTGTGTTAAGCGCTGCTGTCATCTGTTACAAAAAACCACACACCCATTATTTTGGATGGGGGGGAGGAACAACTAGGGCAGGAGGCAAAAGCAGAGAGAGAAGTGACCAAAAGGAACTTAAACAGGGTTTCCTGGTTAAAACAGTCAGCAAGGGAGAAACTCATTCAGTCAAAAGAAAGGTTTTTTTTGGGGGGGTGACACCTAAGGAAAATATATTTTCATATGTGCATTGTCTCCCCCCCTCTCTATTTTTTTTAAAAAAGAACCCACCTCTCTCTGAGGGCAGGGAAAAGAGAAGGGGGGTAAGAACCACCCTACACAACAATCAAGCATTGTTCTGGGGAAAGAAAAGCAACTTTGACAGACTGAAATATACCAGAGGCCCCTTCAAGGAAACCTGTAAACAACTTGTCACTCACTCTGTCGGTTTCACCGCGTTGCCCACAAAGTGCTAGCAAGCAGCCTGGCAACACTGGAGCTATCACCATCACAAATGATGGCGGCGGGGAGGGGGGAATAATCCTCCATGCAATTTAGCCTCTTTTAAAAGTTTCCTTCACTCCAAAGTTTAAAGGGGATAGATAGATAGATAGATAGATAGATAGATAGATAGATAGATAGATAGATAGATAGATAGATAGATAGATAGATAGATAAACACACACACAAACACATGCACGCATGCATGCATACACACAAACATGCACGCATGCATGCACCCCTGCGTGTGTGTGTGCGCATGCGCACACACACACACACACACACACACACACACACACACACACACACACACACACACACACACACACACACACACACGCACACACACACACACACACGGACTTGAGGGATAAGAGACACCCAGGCAGGAATAAGAAGGCCAACACATACACAATAGTTAATAGTGAAATAGTTAAAGATGCTGTACATCTCCTTTAATTATTGATCCAAACTGAGGTTTCAGCCAAGAAATTAGAAGACAATTGAGATCTGGAAGAGTGGCAATGAAGGGATTAGAAAAGATGAAGTGTAAGGATGTGTCACTGACCAAACTTTGGCCCTCCTGATGTTTTGGACCACAACTCCCAGAATCCTAAGCTTAGATTGCCAATGACAAAAGACTGTGGGAGTTGTGTTCCAAAACATATGGAGGGCCAAAGTTGGGACATGCCTGATTCATCCATACTTTTCCTTTTTTTCTGATCACAGTGCATAGGTATGAAAGCTGGCCGGTTAAGCAAGCAGACAAGAGGTGGTGGTGGGAACAGTTCCTCTGAAATGTGGTGCTGGAGGATAGCCTGCTAGAAAGGGGAACAAGTGGGTATTAGGTCAAATCAAGCCTGAACTATCTCTGCAGGCAAAAATGCTAAAGCTACTGCTGCCCTACTTTGGGGACAGCATGAGAAGGCAGGATTCTCCAGCCAAGACAATAATGCTGGGAAAAGTTGAAAGCAGCAGGAGAAGAGAATTTCTCCTGCAAGATGGACTCCTTAAAGCAGGCCTGCCCAAAGTCCAGCCCGGGGGCCAAATCCGGCCCGTTAGGCCATTCTGAATTGCCCGCGGCTGGCTGCCCCCTCCCCCTCCTTCACCCCATGTTTTTTTTTAAAATCTTCCACCAACACTGACACCACCGGGAAGCTTGAGGGGCTGGCCGGCCCGGCCGGCCAGTGAGCAGAAACTTGTGAGGCTGGGTGGGCGGCTGAGGGGGCGGGCCACCACCACCAGCACCGCCCGGAAGCTTGTGGGGCTGGGCGCGTGTGTGTGGGTGGTGCATGGGCGAGCCGCAGCCACCGGCATCACTGGGAACCTTGTGAAGCTAGGCGCATGTGCACAGGGTGGCCCGCAGGTGGGCCGCCGCCACTGGCATAGCCAGGAACATTGTGAGGTTGGGCGCATGCGCGGGGCAGTGATCGGGCGGGCAATGCCACCGGCACCGCTGGGAAGCTTGGGCAGCTGGGCAGTCTGCCACCATCTGCACCGCAGGGGAATGTGTGGGGGTGGGCAGGCCAGCGGGCCTCTGCCACCGCCAAGGAGCTTTGGGGTGGGCTGGCAGGTGAGCCGTCACCACCGGTGGGGAGCTTGGGGGGGTGCAAGGTTGCAGATCGCCTCTTCCAAGGAGCGATCTGTGGCCACGGCTCCCTGTGCTTCCTTTGGTCCCCACCTTCCTTCCTTCCTACCTCCCTTCGTCCCCACTTCCCTCCCTCCCTCCCTTCCTTGTTCCCCACCTTCCTTTCTTCCTCTCTTGGTTTCCACCTCCCTCCCTCCCTTGTTCCCCACCTTCCTTCCTTCTTCTCTTGGTTTCCACCTCCCTCCCTCCCTTCCTTGGTCCCTGCCTTCCTTCCTGCAGGTGGGGTTGCAAGGGGTCAGTGGGTTGGGCTTATGGGTCAGTGGGTGGGGCTTGCAGTGAGGTGCCAGGTTTGGGGAGCAACCGGCCCCTGACACATTCTCAGCCACCAAATCTGGCCCTCCTTACAAAAAGTTTGGGCACCCCTGCTTTAAAGGAAGCCACGGGGTTGAGTCTGCAGGGTTGTTGTGGACAGGGAACTTTGGAGACCACTCATCCCTCAGCTGGCCATAAGCTGGAGGTGAGTTGACGGCACATAACCAAAAAATATGCAACTGCACATACAGCGCCATCACGCTTCAAGGAAGGACTGTGGAGTCACTTCGCCTTATTAGATGATAAGGTGGCAGTGGTTCCCAACCTGGGGGCCAAACAACCATTTCACAGGGGTTGCCATGAGCCAGTGAAGAAAAAGGCACAAAGCTTGGGTCTGGAGGGAGAGGGGGAGGGGAAAGAGTAAGTTGCAGCTTGGTAGGTTGGAGATGATGTCAGTCAATCGCACTGGAGGCTGTGCTTGGCTGAGGGTGCCTGTAAATAGAGGGAATTTCTCTGTGGCACCTGTGGCAGTGGCCTGCCAAAAAGGGCTTGTGGCCTCTTCCAAGCAGGGCAAGGGATTGCCACAACATGTGTTAAAGGGTTGGGGCATTAGGAAGGCTGGGAACCCCTGGATAGAGCATTCTGGGAGCTGGAAGACTTCATACTCCCAGCTTGGTCATTTGGGTTTCCGACCCTTTCCTTCAAGTGATTTAAGTGGGCTGGGAGGGGGCAAGGCATCTCTTTTCCTTTCCCCTGCCAAAGCCAGCAAAGACAATGAGGTAGCTCTGACAATAAGACCGCGCACATCTTGGCCTCCACTAGTATATTTGGCAGATGAGGGAAGTTATCCAGTAATGGCTCTTGACATCGTAGGACCGGGAGCTTAGCAGTCTCGCCCATCCTTGAAGTTAACGTGGCCAATGAATGATTGCAAACAGGAATTCTCAAGCGATGTTAAGTTAGTGCAGTCTCTCCTCATTGCACCAACAGCCACTTGTCCTTTCGGGTTTATGGGGCACCAACCCATCCTTGGCAAGCCATTCCTGTCCAATTCTGCACCAGGGGCAAAGGACACGCATGTAAGAGAGAGAATCTATGCTTCTTTCTGTGTACCTTTGTGTGCAAAAGAGGGTATGCCTATGGATGTGTGGACTGTATATGCAGGCATGCACGAAAATACCTTGATGCATGAATAAAGCAAAAGCAAAGCGCATTGATTAGATACCACCTCCATAGAGCTCAAAGCACTCTCTGGGTGGTTTACGATTTAATTCTGCAGGCTACACATCGCCCCTTTTCCCCAGCATGCTAGGTACTCAATTGACCAATCTTGGAAGGATGGAAGGCTGAGTAGACCTTGAGCTGTCCACCTGGGGTCCTGAGGACAGTTTGGGCTGCAGTTCAAGAGTTTAACCACTGCGCCCTGTGAGGTAGTCAAGTCTGAAGGAAAGTGACTGAACTATGGTCATCCAGTGAGTTTTACGGCAGAGCAAGGAGGATTTAAATGGAACTCACGGCTGGCTATAGCACCACCACACCATGTATTATTATTATTATTATTATTATTATTATTATTATTATTATTATTATTATTATTATTATTATTATTATTATTATTATTATTATCACCATCACCATCATCATCATCATCATCATCATCATCATCATCATCTGGAGAACACAGCTGCCAGGTGTTAAGCTGGAGTTGGCCTTCTCCAATGATCGAGCTCTTTCCAAGAGCCTTTCCAAGAGACTGGAGATATCTTCGTAGAGTATATGCTGCTCCTAATAATGTTGCCATTTGTAGTTGACCGATGTTGATTTTGTCAATGCTAAGGAGGAGGAGGAGGAGGAGGAGGAGGAGGAGGAGGAGGAGGAGGAGGAGGAGGAGGAGGAGGAGGATATAAGGGCTGCTAACCTGTGGATACATTTGGGGACCTGTATGTCTTGCCATATTGGTTGCAGACAATTACTGCCAGGTCAACCAGAGGGAGCAGCGTCAGTGATCCACAAGTACATGTGAGAGCTTAACCGATTCACACAAAAGGCTGCATCTAGGCGTCGATGGCAGCAATCCAGAAGAAAAGAAGTTGCAGGCATTAGACTTGCTAGGGAGAATTCCATGACAAAATTTACCCCCCCCCCCCAGGAGAGGAATACGTTGGAGAAGGGTGGGAACCCACCAGGTTATGGGAGGCTGATTTCTGTCCATGGTTGGGAAAGAGAACAGAAATAAAATACTCTCTAGGCTAACAGTAGAAATAACAACACCCTGATTCATTTGAAATGTGGTGCTGGAGGACAGCTTTGCAGTCCCGGACATCCAGAAAGATGACCAAGTGGGTCCAATAACAAATCAAGCCCAGCTATGAAGCTGTCCTACTTTGGGCACCTCTTGAGGAGGCAAGGTTCTCTGGAAAAAGACAATAATGCTGGGAAGGTCTGGAGGAAGTAGATGGTCTACCGTACATGATTACATGGCATTTATACTCTTTTCTTAACTGCTTGCATTCTCTTTTAGCTTGATTGACTATCACCATGACCGCCATGGATTGGAGAGGGCACATACCAGCAACAAAATACACCCAAGCATCCTCCTGCACCTTTATTTTCATTATGGTCCCCAAATTTCCTTCCTTCTTTCCTTTCCTGCAGGCTGAGCCTGAAACACAATAAGATCTCAAGTCCTGACCTCACTACTGTTTCACCAGATCAGTTTCTTCATGCTAGTTCTCTCTGACACACACGCAGGGTTTAGAGACTGGCAACTTCTTACATTGTCGTCGCATGCTGTCAGGTTCTTCCCAACTTATGGTGACCCTATGTCTTGAATGACCTCTGAAAGGTCCTATCAGTTGCTTACTGTACACATTGGTAAAGGCAGAGCCAATGGTGTCCATACAAGGAAACACATTCCAGAAAGCCGACATTTGCATGCCAATTGGATTTAAAGTTTTTTTTTTAACTGAAAGCAACAGAGGAAAACTTTAAGAAATGCATCCTTTCATAGGTTCACAGAGGACTCTTGTGAATGCAAGTCATTTGAGTGTAATCTCAGCTAAGGGGAATGGAATGTAAAATGCAGTATGCATTTTTCAGAAAATACCTGCATAGTGGCTCAGCAGACTAAGATTCCTAAAACTGCTGGCTGCAAAGTGGGCAGCTCAGCGGTTCGAATCCCGGATGCCAGTCAGCGGAGTGAGCTCCCACTGATAACCCCAGCTCCTGCCAACCTAGCAGTTCGAAAGCATGTAAACGCAAGTAGATAAATAGGTACCACCATAAAAAGCGGGAAGGTCAAACAGTGTTTCCTTGCAGCCATGCCGGCCACATGGCCACGGACTTGCACAACACTGGCTCTTTGACTTGAATACAGAGATGAGCACCGCCCCTCGTGTCAGACACGACTAGCACCAATGTGTGGGGGGGAACCTTTATCTTTTTACCTGCGTCTTGGGGATGGTTTGTCCCTTTCTGTATGCATCATGTGCCATCAAGCTGATTCGAACTTATAGTAATCCTTTCCAGGGTTTTCTAAGTAGAGAATACACAGAAGAGGTTTACCATTCCCTTTTTCTCGGGGGCATCCTGGGCTACTGTGCAGCTTGCCTAAGGCTACACAGGCTGGTATTTATCATAGGCACAGTGGGGCATCAAGGTCCCAGCCTCTGCTACTCCAACAGAAAACCGGTTCGGGTTCGGGTTCTTAACAGCACAAGGTCCACATACGCCCAACTTCTAGGCCCACAGAATGCATTTAAAGAAAATGTACAAGAAAGCATTTAGAATGTGCTCTTTCAGACAATAGATCAGAGCTGTTTCCCTGATATTTGATGTGCTTTCCTAAAGGTCCCTGGACTGGCTGGAGAGCCTTCACCACCAAGGCCATAGCTATCGGCCCATTCTTGATAGGTTTCAGCACCTTAGGTCATTGTTCACCTTAAGGCTATGGATACTATTGTCTCCCTAATGAGCCTATTCAGGCCATTGTTCATCTTATGAGCCTAATTCAGACCAAGGTGACAAGAGGTCAAAGCTGACTATAAGATGGAGGACTTGCACTAGCTGTATTCAGACTGATGAAGCTGTTTGGATGAGCAGCGAAACGTTTCTATCTCTCAAAAAGAAGTCCAGTAGCCATGACTCAACTTCCAGATAAACTCACCTGGATGACTGAAAATCTTCACAGACATGTCTCATATAGATGTTAAACAGCATGGGGGAGATTGCCGACCCCTGGGGCACCCACAGTGATTACCTTGTGGTTATCTCTTGAACAGACATAAGAAAATACTTCTTTACCCAGCATGTTGTTAGTCTGTGGAACTCCCTGCCATAGGATGTGATGATGGCATCTGACCTAGAAGCCGTCAAGAGAGGATTGGACAGATTCCTGGAGGGAATCTGTCCAATCTGTCCAATTCATTTGTCTATGAAGAAGAATACAGAGCTTTGATGCTCCTTGGACTTCTGAAAAGTCCTTGTTTCTAACCCTGAATTCATGGCACCTGGCCATAGTTGCTGCACAGGAATTCTTTATCGATTTATTTAGGTATCCATCTGGTATTTAGGATTGACAGAGCAGGTTCTGAAGTTGAAACTGGGTGATCTCCCCTCACTCCTGGTTTTCTGAGTTGCTGTGACCAGAGTAGAAAAGCCTTGTGTCTTGAAGGCTGTCAGAACAGGTTTGTAGTAAGTCCCAGTTAGGAGAAACCACCAGGGACCAGGGGTGTGGGGGAGAAGGCGGGGTGGGTCCCAAAGGATTATGCTCTTAGGTTGCTAAACTTTCCCTTCCATACAATATTAAAGCACAGACTTCCCAACTAACAGATGACTTTATACCCTAACTTCACTTCACTCCGAGGTTCAAACAAATCACAATGGATCACGTTGTTTCCTGACGATGCCTAGAGGTCACGAAAGCTTGATTTCTAAGGTTTTGTAAAGAAAGGCATTACATAGACATGCATTTTTAAAACAACTGTTCAGATATGTGAAGGTGTTTTTGTTTTGTTTCATTTTGTTTAAAAATTCATCCTGATATTTCAATATGTCTTGTGAGAAATGGGCGAGAAATACAAAGGGAGAAAGCCATTTAGCAGATGCCTCTGAAATGCATTATTCAAATATAAATGGTGACAGGACATAAATGGAGAAATGGATGTCAACTGATACAAGTGTACATGCTCTCCACCAGCCTATAAGATGTTGTTAAAACTATGGTATGCAAACACTGCATTCAACAGGGCAATCCTATGTATATATATATATATACTCAATATGAAAATGCCAACAACACTCAGGAAGAAGTTAGTATGGCCTTGCAATTGTTTTGTTTATTTTTATTAAAAAGAGTGCTGCTTATATGCCTCCTCAATATCACTTAAAACACTCTATGGGTGGGTTTCCGTTTAAGTATCCAGGCTATACATTGCCCTCTCAGCAAGCTGGAATCTCAATTTACCAACCTTGTAAGGATCAAAGGCTGAGTGAACCTTGAGCTGGCTACTTTGGATTGAACCCATGAGGAGAGAAGGGCATGAAATGAGAATATAATGTTTTATTTTGTTTTGTTTTTCATTTTCTTTCGTTATTAACAACTTTTAAAAAAGAATTTCCAAAATGAAATGAACCAAAATGAAACAATTCATTACAATATAAAACGGGTCCCCTGTGTTCTAGAGGCACCAAATTTTAGTAGGTATTCCTTGGAATCTTCTCTGTAAGCCCTCGAAATTTGTAGAAGTTTGGGGTTCAGGGGGCTGAGTTATTGAACTCTAAATTGGGTCCCCCTCCAGGAATCCATTTGTAGTTGGCAAAGAAAGTCCTTTTTTATTTAAGGAGTGGTTTCCATACAAAATCATTTGTAATTGGAAAGTTATGTACTCGAAAACAGTGATCCCAGGCATCTAGCAGCATGGAATCACTTTGGAGTTGAATAACTTGGCCCCCTGAACCCCAACGCTCTCCAGATTTGGAGGGCTTATAGGGAAGAGCTTAAGGAAGCTCTGCCACAATTTCCATGCTGCTAGATGCCTGGGATCACTATTTTTGAGTACATAAATTTGCAATTACTAATGCTTTTTTCCTGGGGTGGGGACACACCTTGGAATTGAATACATCATCCCCCTGAACACCAAACCTCTCCAAATTTGGAGGGCTTAAAGGGAAGAGTTCACAGAAGCTACCCACCAAATTTGGTACCTCTAGGGCAAATCGTTTCATATTAAAAGCAAAAAAATGGCAGTTCATTTTGTTTAACCATGAAATGTGTTCTACCATGTCGTTTCATAACAAATCAGTTCATCATGTAATGAAATGATGAAACAGAGCTTTGTTTTTCATTTGATGCCATGAGCAGAGTTTTTGGCTACAGTACTGCAGCTTCACCACTGCACCAGAAGGTTCCTTATAAATCAAGTCTCATTAACTTTAATATCACACTTTTCCTTCAGTTAGCTCAAGTTGCTATATATAATCCTCATCCTCCCCACTTTATCCTCACAATTACGTTTGTTTGTTTAAAATATCTTTACCCTGCCTTTCTCCTTAAAAAGGACCCGGCAATTGTCATACAACGTAGCCCCCATTTTAAAGTTTTAAAGTTTTAAATTTAAAGGATCTATTTAAAGCAAAAGGAAAGTGTTCTGCTTATCTACTGCCTCATAGTGCTTAAAGCATTCTCCAGGCTACATATTGCCACCCTGCCCGTGAGCTGGATACTCATTTTACCAGCCTCAAAAGGATGGAAGGCTGAGTGATCCTTGAGCCTGCTCCCTGAAATTGAACCATAGGTCATGAGCAGAGTTATAGCAACAGTACAGCAGCTTAACCACTCTTACTTTTCTTTTTCTGATTGCATAAACTTTCCAGCAAGATCCATGAGGCTCTCATGTCATTTAAATGAAAAGCCAGCTATAACCACTAAACCACACTATTTTTATAAGGGCTGCTTAACCTATGGATACATTTGGGATTCAGCACAAAACTTACAAGGTCACTGCCCTGGAACTTAAAATTATTCAGTAAAAGTTCAGAGGGTAAGCATCTTAAATGGTTTGGGGGGGGGGTCATAATGTCAGCAAATGTTTTCATTGTCAATAGTTTGTTGTTGTTGTTCAGTTGTTCAGTCATGTCCGACTCTTCCTGACCCCATGGACCAGAGCACGCCAGGACTTCCTATCTTCCACTGCCTCCCGGAGTTTTGTCAAATCCATATTGGTTGCCTCGATGACATTGTATTCTTCAATAGAAATACAAAAGAATACAAAAGATGCCCCATTGGAACCTGGCTGGAATCCTGTTGGCTGTAGCTTTTGGAAGTGAATTTCAGTAAGTTAAAAAGTCTCTGTAGACATTAGGTGTTGCATGCTGAGTCATAAAACTCAGTGTGCACTGGATAATTCCTACAGAGATTTGTTAATTTATTGCAAATTAAGTATAAAAGCCATGCTGTTTGCATGAATGTGCAACAGGATTTCAGCTACTAGAACAGATACAAATAGTATAAGTGCCCTGGACCATGGCATGTAGAGAGAAATTATATGAAGTTGAATCAGGCCAGTAGATTATACTCTTCAGCATCGTCCAGCTTTTCTCCAACCTAACTGGTGGTTTTGACAGCTGGCACAAGTGACGCTGCCTGCCCCCCACCCACTTTGTCCCAGATCAAGCCCCACTTCCATGAAAAAGGGAGCTGGAAAATGCAGCATCTCTCTGGAAGACCGAGAAAGTTTATGCAACCAGAAAAAGAAAAGGGAAAGGTCAGGAAGTGTTGCTATTTAATTTCTATTTGCCAGCAGAGTTATTTCTAGGTTTCAGCACCTTCTAAACATTAGATCCCTGGCGGGTGGGGTGGGGGACTGATCTGTTTCACTCTAAACAGCCCAGCTAAAAGTCTCAGAATCCTGTACCATTGACCACACTGGCTTAGAGTGATGGGAAATCAACCTACGGAGGTTTATGCTGTTTGTTCTCAAAAGGTGCTCATATTGTTATACTTGAAATACTGTCATTGAGAGATGTGAAGATCTCTCAGCCGTGTTTTAATTTCTCAGTAGAGATGGGCACGGAACGAAAAATTTTTCGTTTCCGTAACCGTTTGTCGTTTCCGTTATGTAACGAAACGACAAACGAAAATTGTGATGAAAATGAAACTAAACGAACAGAACCATGAAAATTGTGGTCGTTGGTTTCGTTTCCGTTAATGGGGACGCGCAATGAAATGAGCTGTTTTAAATGTTAAAAAACGCCCTGGACATCCATAAAAATGCAGCGATAATTATTTATATTGTCTGATAATACCTACCAGGGAGGTTGGGGTCCTTAAAACGTTTGTTTTTATCTTCTCCCATCGCAATGTAGTTTTCTTTTCCCTTTAAAATGGATGTCGCCACCAGCCACAAAATGGAGGCAAGCCATGTGATGTGGGATCATGTTCAACCAATAGCATGCCCAGGTTGCAGACCGGGCGGGCAGGTATGGCAGCCACAGAGGGCATAAAAAGCTCTGGCAACCCCCGTCCTCCTTGCAGTCTCTGGTGGGAGTTAGGGTGGGATTGCTGTCTCTGCGACTCTAGCTTCAGTCCTGCAGCCTCCCTGTGTGCGTGCGTGCTGCATACCTCTCGGTGAGTACCCTCCCCTGCCCCGCAGTACAGTCACTCTGTGGCTGCCTTGCACCCTGGGCAAAGCCCGCCGCTGCCTTTGCAGCCTCCCTGCGAACCTAGTCTATACTGTGTCTCTGCCAGCATCCATTTTTTTAGTGTTTTCCCTCTGGTCTGGGGCGTTGGGGGACGGCCACGCACAGAAATGCTTTAAAAATTGCGCAAAAAGCGGGTAGAAACGACAAACGAAAAAATGAAAAATGGTAACGAATTTTTTCAAAAATTTCCCAACAAACGGAAATGAACCGAAACAGATCTCTCAATGACAAACGAAAAACCAAAACGCCATTTTTCTGTTTCGTGCCCATCTCTATTTCTCAGAATTAGCACCTGTCCTTTATTTATGTATTGCATTCATATACGTTGTTCTTACACATTTAGTATGCTTTAGTATGTATTGCTTTTAATTATGAAACTGCCATGGGTTGTTTTAAAGGAGAAAGGCAGGGCAGAAATAAAATGAAATTTTTAAAAAAAGTTCCTGTGTGCTTTCTGAATTGGGGAAATTAGGCACTAGCATTTTAAAATGTATGTGTTGTTTTATACACATATTCTACTGTTTTGTACACACTTTTATTTCTTCAAAATGCCCCCTGAACCCAATGAATCTGTATTTTAAGACATATTTTATTTACTTATTTACAAGATTTTTTTAGCCACCCCGCTACCAGGTGGTGTCTGGGCGGCGTACAACAATAAGTTAAAACTATAAACCAATAAAACAACATAACGATTAAAACTATAAAATACAATATAGGTTAAAACCATTGACATACTGTACAAATTATAAAACTCCACTGCTAAAACACTGTCTAATTAAAATATTGGCTGAACAAGAAGGTCTTTGCCTGGTGCTGAAAAGCCAAAAGTGTCGGCGCCAGGCGGATCTCCGTAGAGAGGGCATTCCAAAGTTAATGTTAAGTTTTGTGATGGGCAAAAAAGGTATTTTTGTTAAAAAATATGGAGTCCAATAAAGCACTGGTAATAGGTGACGGTAAGTGATAGTTTGAAAATGTTTTATTGATCATAGGAAATAAATAAAGATGCTTCAACAACTTTTTGTAGCTGAATCCAAGCAAAGGAGTAAGTTGTCATTTTTAGGGGACCGCCTGGTTACATTTACAGGGATACTGTCTTGAGTTTTATGATGGGAAAACACAGGGTATGATGTATTAAACAGATACATCATGATTTCTGTTGGAGCAAACATCTCAATACGATGTCACATGAAATCTGATCAGATTAAAGAGAATTGTTGTTTTCTTGTCCATAAAAGCAAAGCAAAAGCAAAGTGTTCTGCTTATATACCGCCCCATACCACTTCACGTAGTCTCTGGGTGGTTCACAGTTTTTTTAATTATGCAGGCCACACATTGCTCCCCCCCCCCCAGCAAGCTGGGTCCTCATTTTACCGACCTCGGAAGGATGGAAGGATGGGTTAACCATGAGCCTGCGACCTGGGATTGAACCCCAGGTCGAGAGCACAGTTTTACCTGCAGTACACGCATTTAACCACTGCACCACAGGGCTCTTAGTGTGCTTTTGCCAGAGATGGGAAGTTACTTTTCTCAGCTTCAACTGGTTGGGAATAAGCTGGGAGCTTTTGCTCCCTTTGAAAGTAACTTTTGCCATCTCCGGCTTTAGACATCTCTAGAAAGATATGCATTTCAAAAGAGTGGTTTTTTCCCCCATGTAGTGTCATCTAAAGCGACTCCAGTACAACAACAGTAGTGAGGGGAGAGATTGTAAGACCTTTACTGCACTGTTAACTTTTAATTGAGAAACAACAAAAAGGGCAGAGCATTTCTTTATGGTTCTCAGTAAAATGCTCTGTTGTTGAAGAAGGAGGAGGAGGAGAGGAGGATGATTACAAGCCAAATGTACAATCTGGAGTGATCTCTGTTTCTCCTTTCCACAGACACGTGATTTGTGGCAGTGGACGTCTCCATCACACACGTGTACCTGCACAAGGCATGCTTTGAGCGCTCTCCTTCAGAGTGTGAGTCCAGCATTATGATACCCAGATTCAGATATATTTTTCCCCTGTGTTCCTTTCCTGCTAGACTGACAAAGCTGCTTGGATGAGCAGTGAAACATTTCGCTCTCACAAGAAAAGAAGTCCGGTTGCTATGACTCGACTTCCAGATAACCCAACCTAGATGACTGAGAATCTTCACAGACATTTTCCAATCATAGGTTGCAAGTTATCATCACAGCTTGTCTCACCCTTGATGTAGTTGCTCTGCACACTGGTCTGGGGCTGCATCCTTTCCAACTTTTGCAGCCAATACAAGCTCATTCCTGGCATTTATTTTCCTATTTATTTTTAAACTCTCGAATGATCAGCTGTAACAATCTTGCTGATTTTGTTTCTCACTACATAACCCAAGCATTCCTGCTTTCTGAACACCTTCTTTGCAACTTTTAAACTACCTGCGTCTTTCTTCTTCAAGTTGTTTCTCCTTTTTTTTCTTTTTAGGGATCCAAGCAGGATAAGTGAGACTGGGGTTCAGCGAATGTATTTCCTTGTGGGGGGTTTGTTGTGAGTGGCAACAGCTCATTTTAGAAACCCTGGAACACTTGGCTCTGTTATAGTTTGGAAGGTATATTTAGGAACACTACTCCACCCCCACCCCCACCCATGGAAGTGGCATGCTGAGCTGTCATTTTCATTAATGAGAATTTAGTGCATGTGTCAAGTTCAGATTTTTTTTTAAAAAAGTAATACAATTGATTTATGCCTGTTGAAATTTATAAAGGCAAGGTGTTTATGTGGTGCTGCAGAAACTGGATTACAAAAAAATAAATTAAAAAAAATCAAAAACTGGTAAAGAAAAACAGGAAGTTTTTCTAGAAAAAAAATAGATTCTGGTTTAAAAGAGTTTATTTCAGTGTCTATTGATTGTGAACATCAAATTTTAGATTATTCTACTCTTAACTGGAAATGACAACTGAAAAGCTGCCCGGATTTGTTATATGTATGCTAATTACAACTGTGACAACTTTTCCTATTATTTGGAACCACTATGTATTCCCCCCCACCAAAGTACCACCAGCAAAGGTGTCATTCATTATTTTCCTTGCTTATTTCTTAGGTTGACTCCCAGTCTCATCTGTTGACCTGATTACAATCTGAAGCAAGTTTTCACACAGTGTAGAGACACCATCTTTTTCAATGGTGGGTCCCTGACTGCCTGGAATCCCATTCACATTGTTTAATTAAGGATTAATTAAATAAATCCTTAAATTGATTAAGGATCGCTGCATTCATATTACATGATTTGTGTCCTCCATATCAGGGTGGGATCCAATCTGAGTGGTCACCAATGGCTTTGACCCATGTGCTTCACAATGTAGAGGATTCTTCCAGTGATCCCTGATTAGTCCTGCCTATTCCAGGAAGAGGCACTGTACCCTACTGGGCTGGTGGGAGGGGATAGGAATGAAATACCAGCACACGGAAGGCACAATTGCACTGAAGGACTGAAGATAATAGAGACAGTGGCTACTGTCTCTTGGGAGATATTTGCTCCCCTTCTTAAATTGCTAGTGTGGCTCAAATTTGGATATGCCATAGCAGGGCTGGGGACCCTTCGACCGTCTAGATGTTTGTGACCACAACTCCCACAATCCTTTATCCCTGGGATAATAGTCTTGGAATTCTGGGCTTTGCAGTCCAACACATATGGAGGGCCGAAGGTTCCCCACCCCAGTGCCATCGCAAGGGATAGCATTTTGCAAGTAGCACCGTCTCAGTAAGATCTCTAGTTACATGGGAGCAAAATGAAACATTTTCCATCTGTGAAGTCAGCAGGCAGCACTTTACATTTTGAGTTGGAATGGACAGGGCTCAGATCGGCAGAACTTTGGATAGCGTAGTCGTTTAGACATCAGGCTGCGGGGCAAGAGGTTGGGAGTTCAATTCTCCACTGTTCCTCCTGCGAGTACAGCCAATCTGGGTGGCCTTGGGCAAGTTGGCAAGTCCCAGGCCTTCCCCTGGCAAGATGGGAATGGTCAACCACTTCTCAGTATTCTCTACCTAGAAAACTTTAGAAAGAGTCACTATATATCAGAATTGACTTGATAGCACACACATACAGTGGTACCTTGTATAAAGAAATTACCCTGTATATACTTGAGTATAAGTCGACCCGAGTATAAGTCGAGGCCCCTAATTTAACCCCCAAAAACTGGGGAAACTTATTGACTTGAGTATAAGTCTAGGGTGCAGCAGGGCATGGCAGCTCCTCCTTTGTGAGCTGGGGGAGTGCTGTGTCATGTTTAAAATGACTTTTAGCCACTGATGCAAGTACTTGGGTCAGTGGCTAAAAGCAATTTTAAACATCGCATGCCGCTCCCCCGTGATGAAGAGGGGGGTCAGGAGAAGCAGCACACAATGTTTAAAATGACTTTTAGCCACCAACCCAAGAACTTGCCTCAGTGGCTAAAAGTATTGACCCGAATATAAGTCAAGGGCCCCTTTTTCCAGCCCAAAATTAGAGCTGAAAAACTAGGGTTATATTCAAGTATATACAGTAATTCTTTCCAAATGAAATTCTGTTAAGCAAATTTTCCTTTATACAAATTTCCCGTTGGAATGCTTTGAAAACATAGTAATCCCTAATTTCGACCATTTTTATGTTGTACGGATTCACCCCATAGACAATTATGTTAAGCAAATTTCCTCTATCCGGAATTTTTTATGTTATACAGATTTTTTGTTATACAAACCATTTGTTATACAAGGGTCCACTGTATTATTATTATTGGATGTGTCCCATTTAGAAGCACAATACGGAGTAAGAACAGCAGTATCCCAAGGTGTTCACACGGCTCGTTATGTACGGACGAAGAACAATTGATGTCCTGAAATCAGAACTATTGTTTAACTGGCATTTTTGTTCACTCTCTATGAAATCTAAAATGGCAGATCTTGTGATAAATGGGCGCCAATGTACACAGAGTGAACACGTAATTGTGCATTGTGCGAGAGAAAGAGAAAGCTTGCTCTGGGAAAGGTTTGATTCATTGCACCTACATTCATAAAATGCTGTTATGAAGAGGAGAGAAACCAATTGTTCTCCATGGAGACTGATGGTGGGACAGAAGGTAATGGGAGCTTATTGCAGGGAAGAAAGCGGAAGGTTAAATATCAAGATTTTCCACCAACAATTAGGGAAGGGGGGCAGGCCATTGGGGTGGGGGAATAAAATGAAGAAAGGCTAGGTTTTTGGGCTGTTGCCAGCTTTGTTGAGACAGGTGAATTAAAAAGCAAGGAGAGGTTAATTAAACTTGTGTGGTCCTGGCAGAGAGAGGCCGAGCTGGATCAATCTGGTACAGCAGGCACATCACTGAATTTTGTTGGATTTCAATATCTGACAAATAAAATTTTGAGAAGGCACTGTTCTATGCAGAAGCCAACCTCATGATTTCGATGGTGTAAAATTTCCCATTGTCTCGACCTCCGATATGAAGACATTGGCACATGGTGAAAAACCCATCTTGAGAAAGTTCCACCCAACTTTGATAGATGGCCAGCGGTCTAAGCACAGGGAGGACTATGCTGTTTTTTGCCCATTAAAGATGGTGGGTCTGTCCCTGTCCCCCCCCCCAATGGGGGCAGTGGCAACCCTGAATCTTCCAACAACCCTATGGCTAAATGCATCTCAATTCAAAGCCAGAAAGTTAAAGGGCAAACCACTCTAAAGTGTTCTGTCTGGATAAGCAAATTTGTAAATGTTGTTTTCTCCCATACATTAATATTTAACTCTACAGATGGGCACAAAACAATTTTTGTTTCATTTTTTTTGTTTCATTCCCTAATGAAACAAAAATGAAGTGACTCATCAAAGAAAAATGAAACAAAACAAAACAGAAATTTTCATTTTGTTACATTTCATTTTTCATTTTCCCATAGGAATGCATTGAAACATTCCTATGGGAAATCAATCGGGCATGGGGAAACCACGGGCTTTTTACACTTTTTTCCTGTCTAAAGTCCTGTGTACCAGCTGATCATCGCTCCGGTGGGGAAAATGTTTTAAAAGCCCGCGGTTTCCCCCACCCAGCTTTTAAAAAAAATTCCCCTTCCCCAAATCCTACACATCAGCTGATTGGCACTGGGGTGGGAAATCCCCCCACCCCAGCTCTGATCAGCTGGTGCATGGGGCTTGGGGAGGGAGGGAAAGTCCCAGAACTCTTTGAACTTTCCCCCTCCCCCAAGCCCGATCAGCCAGCCCATGGGGCTTGGTGGATGGGGAAAAGTTTTAAAAGGTTTTTAAAAAATTTTCCCCTCCCCCAAGCCCTGGGCACCAGCTGATCAGCGCTGGGGGAGGGGGGAATGTTGCACAAGCACTACACACACACACACACACACACACACACACACACACACAACTTGCACAAGCAACACACATACACACACAAAATGTACACACATACACATGTTAGAAAATGAAAAATGAAACAAAATGATAAATGAAACAATTATTTTAAAAAAATCATTTAAAAATGAAACAAAACAGAAGGGAACGGAATGAAATGAAAAATGAAACGAAATGCTATTTTAGTGTTTCATGCCCACCTCTATTTAACTCTCCCCCCCCCAAACAGACAGAGTTTTGCCAATTTAGTTATTATTTTTCAACCACTGAAACAACACTCTAACACGTTTCTACCATGATGATAAGGGCTGCATTGGACTAGGCCTGCCACTGAGCTTCTAACAATTACATTCTTCATCCAACTCTTCTCTGACTGCCCTAGCTGGTATGTTCACCTGGGAATGTCTGGGAGGGTGCGGGGCATGGAACAATGAGCTCAAGGGACAGGAAGCCAGATTTCAGTTGAATAGCAGGAAAAATCTCCTGACTGCTAGAGCAGTACAGCAATGGCATCAATGAGCTTGAGCAGTGGTGAGCGTTCTAACGCTGGTGGCATTCAAGAGAAATTTAGACAACCACCTGACAGACATCCTGTGCTTTGTATTGACTAGGGTGTTTGACTTGATGACCTTATAGACCTCTTCCAACTTCACAATTCTATGGTTAGTCCAAAGAAGTTACTTTTTTCCATGCTCTGCTCTTCAATGGCTAACAACCACTGACACACCTTACAGGGAAAGGATCACCATGAAGGCCCCAAGAAAATTACAATCATCCTCCCTGGATTTGGGCTATATTCCTACAAACTTTTAAAGCAAGAGTTATCCATTTTCATAGTATGACTACTGTGGTGACCGTGAATTAATGACCCCAAGCTTTGTCAGCTATATTTTATGCCTCGTCTCTTTAGGAAGTAAATTGCAGAGGCATATGGAAAACCAGGAGGGATCTGCCTACAATTTGACAACTTCTTTTCTTGGTGTTTTGGCTTTTATTTTTTATTTTTTACTTTTTTGTTTCTATCGGCTTTTTCACGTTAACACTGGGTGCTTTTACACGACCTCTAAAATCTGGTGGCAACTTAAATTCGGACCAGAGATCATGGGGGTTTGTCCCTCTTCCTGTGTTCCCACCCCTCCACACTCCATTTTTCCTGTCTATGTGAGGGGTCAGAGAAAAAAAATCCGTCAAAGCAGCCCCGAGCAGCCCCATAGGGATTCCTGTCTCTTAAAGGGGCAGCGGGGACAAAACAAAACAAAACAAAAACAAAAAACAGAAGGCAAGGGAGCCCGGCAGTCACAGTTTTACAATCTGCATTGGAAGATTTTTTACCTCCTAGAGGCCAGGTACTTGAAAAGTGTGCTGGGACACGCTTAGGTAGACGTGGTTGTACTTCATTTTTTTTAAAGTCCAGAGCTGGTGGGGAAACATTTTAAAGCTCTGGATCTGGGAGCCCTTTGCCTCGGATTTTAGGGGTCATGTAAAAGCGCCCACTGAGAATATTTATATCAATGCCTGCATTTTGCCTCAAGGGAAAATTCTTGGGAGTTATCTGAATTCTAATCACCTCACCATTTAAAATAGAAGGAAGAGAAAAGGTGTTTGGATGCCTGATATTTATGAAGGTAGTCTTCACTTTCCCAAGAGTGCTGCTCCGTTATAAAATGACCTTGCTCACACCATCTGGCAGGGGGGAAAACAGAACATGGTTGATCCGGAGCTACTACATGACAGGATGCCAGTACATATTTCAGTAGGGAAAGATTTATTTAGATGAAGGAGGCAGGAGATTCCCACCTAGTCCTGAAATATATTCAAGTCAAAGTGCCCAAAAGGGGGCCCAGGAGAAGAAAGAAGTAATATTAAAAAAAGCCTTTGGGGTGGTGGTGGAATTACTTCACGCAAGTAGAGATGGGCACGACTTAGCGGTATTCCCGTTTCCGTTTCCGTTACTCGTTTCCGTTACTCTACGGAAACGGTAACGGGAATTACTCCGCCAGACTTCGAGCTCGAACCGACGAACGAACAATTTTGGTCTGATTTGTCGTGCTCGTTCCTTGCATCGCGCGATTGCGCGATGCCACGCGGCACAGAAAAAAAGTTTTTAAAAGTTAAAAAAACCCGGTTCCCGGCCGAAAAGCAGGTGGAAAAATGCCTGCCGTGCCTCAGGGCACCTACCAGAGGGGTTGTTTCTGGAGGTCCCCGGCCTCCCCCCCATCCCCCATCCTTGTGGGCTGCTCTGTGGGACTCGCCACAGGCTCGCAGCCAGCCAGCAAAAAGCCCAGTCTCGCTGGCCGCTGGCCGCCGCAATTAAAGCGCAAGCAAGCGGCACGGACGGCACAGGAAAAAACTTTTAAACTCTCCCCCCACCCATTCCCGGGCCAAAAAAGCACGCGGAAAAATGCCTGCTTGACTAAGGGCGCAGGGCACCTACTGGAGGTGTGGTTTCTGGAGGGGGGTTCCGCCTCCCACCCGTCCTGGGCAGCCGGACTCGCGAGTTGCCATCGCCATGCCATGCGGTGCGGGCAGGGGATCCAAAATGGGGTGGCGAACGCAATATTGTTTTTGAAATCGTGGTCCAAAAACACACAAGCACAACAGAAACACGCGAAAATTTATAAACTGCCAGATTTTTCACAGTAGCAGTGGGTTTTTTCTTGAAACAAAAGGTCTCTCCTCTCCTCCTCTGTCCTCCATTGATTTTATTTTATTTTATTTTATTTACACCTGCGCAATGATGGGCTGGCCGAGTGGCCAGCCATGTGGGAGTGGACGACCATGCAAATTTTTGGAGCCATCCCACCAATCGCATGGCCACTTGGCCATGGAGACTTCTGGGATGTGCCAAAAAGCCCCCTAAAACCTGCCCTAGCCCCCCTAACCCTAACCCTAACCCATGACTCCGTACCCATACGTCACAGACTGTCTTCTTAGTGGGTCAGAGAGGCACCCAGAGGTGCAACCCACTAGCCCACCGTAACCTTACCCGTCACTAGCCTAACCCTAGCCCTTGCACTAACCCACCTTAAAGCCAGATCTACTTGCTTGCATTGCACTACACGCAGCAAGTACAATTCCCTTCTGTGTGAGACATGGTGGTGCGAGAGCCTTAATTAGGTATCTCACTATGGCTCTGGGTTCAGTGCCATCCACTAGTCTTCACAGTCACTGTCTGCACATTATGTTATGCAATATCCATATGGCTATTGCATAGCATTTTGCAGCAGCAGCAGGTGAGGAGGGGAGACCCCCATGTTGAGGGGTCTCTTGGAGCCTGCTTCCCCTTCCTAGTGGGTGAGGATAGGAGGCACCCACGGGTGCCTCCAGGAGCCCACTTTCCCTTATAGCGGGCCAGAGGAGGCACCCACCCCACAGAGGTGCCTCCAGGAGCCCGCTCCCCCCCAAAAACCAGTACTAACGAAAACGAAAAAACGAAAAAACAAACCGACTAATTTTTGCAAATTTTCGCGAAAAACGGAGACGACCTGAAACGGGACCGGCCCGACTAACGACAACTCGAAAAAAAATTTTTTTCAAGTCGTGCCCATCTCTACACGCAAGCTATAGTAATGCTGTCAAGTTAACTCCATCTCTGTCTTCATAGCTGGTTGACAGTCCGTACCTAAAGAACACCTTCTAGCGGCTCTTTGTTTTCCTAGAGTAAAATGCCTTGTGGAGCACCACAGCATTCTGGTTTAAGCCTGGTTTGGCTCAATGTTTTTCGAACTGTCTTATATGAGGGTCTAGAAGAGGCAATGCTGATTAAATTCAAAGATGGAAGTAAAGTTGGGGTGGGTGGTAACACTTCAGAAGACAAAGTAAGGAATTTGTTAGACTGGAGAACTGGATTAAAACAAAGATTCAGCAGGGCAAAATATAAATTTCTGCATTTAGTCAGGAAAAATCGGATGCACAAATATAGGATGGGAGGCAGGTGGTTTGACTGTCTGTCTGTTGTGTCGTTACAGTCATGACCGACTCTTCGTGACCCCATGTCCATGGAGTGTTCTTGGAGAGGATACTGGAGCGGTTTGCCAGTTCTGACTTCAGGCACCTACAGCACCTGGTATTCCCTGGTGGTCTCCCATCGAAGTACTAACCAGGGCCGACCTTGCTTAGCTTCCGAAATCGGATGTGCTTATAGTACATGCAAAAAGGATGGATGGACGGACGGATGGATGGACAGATGGATGGACTAATGGATGGATTGTATTTCTAGTATTTTTATCCCACCCTACTGGCCACAGGCCCCCCTGGGCAGCTAGCCACTGGCCTCAGGCCACTCTGGGTGATCTAGCAATAGTAATAGATCACAATCTACACATGAGCCCAAAATATGATGTAGCAGCAAGAGAGGCTAATGTGATATTTTGTTCCATCAACAAAATATACTGTTCAAATCAAAGAAAGCAATAGTACCCATTTATTCTACTTCAGTCAGACCTCACCTGGAATCCTGTACCGCAGCTTAAGAAGGATAATGAGAAACTGTAATACTTCCAAGTCGGGCAACTAAGATCATCAAGAGACTGGAAACCAAGCTCTGTGAGGAGTGGCTGAAGTTCCTGAACTGGGGTGTTCAGTCCTGAGAGGTGATATAGTAATCTACTAATATTTATTTATTTATTTATTTATTTATTTATTTATTTATTTATTTATTTATTTATGCGTATTTTTATCCCACCTTTCTCCTTGGAAGCTACTTGAGCAGCTGCCATATGAAAGATGAAACAAACTCCTTTTTCCAGGTCCAAATGGTTACATTAAAGGAAAAGTGGTTTCAATTCTGCATTACGGGGAACTTTGACAATTGTCTGGCTATAGAATAGACTATCTCATAAGGTACTGGATTCTCCAGCACTGGAGATGTTTAAATAGACTGATTACTGATTTTTGTTATTAATAATTATTTGTATCGCTTTGGCAAGGGACAGGACTTAATGTCTGCTATTGTCCCTTTCAGCCCTAGTTTTCTATGATTCAATGATTTACTTTTTTTAAGAAACAAAGGCATTTATGACTTTGGCATATACAAGTACAGTAATACCTTGGTTTACGAGCATAATCTGTTCCAGAAAATGCTTGTAAACCAAAGCACTCATATATCAAAGCAAATTTCACCATAAGAGCTAATGGAAACCCAGATGATTCATTCTGGGGCCCCATAGACCACATACTATACACACAAAATGCCAAAATTCACAAAAAAAAGTTTGATAGAAGTCCACAACCACACCATGGTTTAGGTACCTGGCTCCGGAATCTGCTCTGATTGGGACTAACAACTGGATTTTACTCTGTGTTTTTAATGTGACAACTGTAAAGTGCAATTTGTAGCCCTATAACTGCCCTGTGACTAGAAATTGTTTGAAAAATAAAAAAGGATGTTGAAAAGAAATTAAATAAAAATGTACAGAATAATTTAAAAAACCTAACCTTTGAAAACATTCCTGGCTGATACAAAGGAGACCTTCCTTCTTCTCTCCTCCCTCTGCTTTTGAGGTTTGCCTGAGATGGAACATTCCAGACAATCACCCACAATCTAGCAGTGGGATAGAGCTGCTATTGGCTCACTTGTGACCATGTGACCTGCTCTAGTGCTTGTATATCAGGACATAGCTTGTTGATCAAGGCACAATTTAGAATAAAATTTTGCTTGTCTTACAAAACACTCTTAAACCAATGTATTACTGTAGTTGATAAGTCAGTTTAATGGTTTACAGCAGTAGTCAGTTGAACCAGTTTGTTGGCCAGTGATAAATGTGTTTTGTTGGAATAATTGCTGCTCAGCACTTCCCAGCCTGGCACCATCTAGATGGATTGGCATGCAATGTCCTACATGGATGTCAATGAAAAGAGTGGCCCATCATCATCATTGCCGTAGCCATCATCACCATCACCATTATCATCATTAGCCCCTCCTCACTCACAGACTATTTTTCTCAGTTTATATTTCATTGTTGCAAAATGTACTTGGTTGTGAATCATGCCTAAACCAGCAGGCAAGGAGTAAGGATGAAGCAAGCAAAGCCACACCTCAGTAGCATGAAGACATGTGCTATCAGGCAACATGTTAATGAAAGCAAGCACAGTTGTAATGATGGGGCTGCTGTTTTCAGCAATTTCAGTCATGATCCCGCAACAACTGCTTCTATGGGAACAGCCATCATGGGGAGTGGGCAGGACAAGGCTGCCCTTGCCTCAAAAGTTTATATATCATCTCCCCAAATTTCATATCGATCTGAAGACCATGCCATTAATTAGATACTGTTTGAATGGAAGGTCTATCAACCATCACCAGCACAGTCCGTGCATAAAAGTTTGGTAATCATTTGAGGATTATATGTAATTAGAGATGGGCACGGCCAGAAAAAATGACGTTTCGAGTTGTCGTTTGTCGGGGCGGGTCCGTTTCGGGTCGTTTCCTTTTGTCGCGATAATTTTCAAAAATTTGTCGTTTCCGCTTGTCGTTTGTCGTTTGTGTTGGGGTTGGGGTTGGGGTTGGGGTTGGGGTTGGGGTAAGTGGGCTCTGGGAGGCACCTCTCTGGGTGCCTCTGACGTCTGACCCACTAAGAAGGGAAGGGAAGGGAAGCGTAATGCGAAGCCGCCGCGTACCATACATTATTTACATTATGTTAGGGTGGGGGGTAAGTGGCAGAGACACCTCTCTCTCTGGGTGCCTCTGACTCACTAAGAAGGGGAGCATACTAGCGTACTGACATACAGGTTAGGGAATGGGATAGGGGTAGGGGATAGTGGGCTGTGGGAGGCACCACTCTGTGTGCCTGTGACCCACTAAGAAGGAAAGTGTACTTGCGTACGGATCTGGGTTAGGGTTGGGGTTAGGGTAAGGGCTAGGCTTAGGGTTACGGTTAAGGTTAGGGTGGGTTAGTGGGCTGCACCTCTGGGTGCCTCTGACCCACTAAGAAGGACAGTGTACTGCCGTATGGGTTAGGGTTATTGTTAGGGTTAGGGTTAGTGGGCTTTTCATGCCCTCTGGCACATCCAGAAGTCTCAGTCAAAACCTGGCCATGCGATTGGTGGAATGGGTCCAAAAATTTGCATGGTCCCATCCCATGGCCAGCCCATCATTGCGCAGGTGTAGAAAAATAAAAATAAAAATAAAATAAAATAAAATCAATGGAGACATTTTATTGCAAGAAAAACCCACTGCTGCTACTATAAAAAATCAGGCATTTAAAATACCTAATTTTCAAATGTTTCTGTGGTGCTTTGGTGGGTTTTTGGACCACGATTTAAAAATAAATATTGCGGTCGCCATTTTGGATCTCCCCCACCGCATGGCAAATGGAGACGACGAGGATCTCCCCCCAGCCTGGTACCAGCAGTCCAGGACAGGAGAGGGGGGGAAGGCCGGGGACCCCCCCCAGAAATCACCCCTCTCTGGTAGGTGCCCTCACTGAGGCAGGCATATTTTCGCCTGCTTATTTGGCCGGGAATCGGGTTTTTTTATTTTTTTATTTTTAAAACCTTTTTTTCTGTGCTGCTTTTGCTTGGCATCGCACGATCGCCGCGATGCCATGAACGACAACGAAAAATCAGACCCAATTTTTCTTTTTTCGGTTCGGGTTTGAGCTGGAGCGGAGTAATTCTCGTTACCGTTACCCGTTACGTAACGATAACAAGAACCGAAAACGGAAACGAGAATTTCGCCGCTCCGTGCCCATGTCTATATGTAATCAATGTATGCTTTCAGCAGAACAGAAGAAAGGAGAGACAATGCAATTTAAGGCATGCAGCTGTTTTTCCCTGACATTCTGCAAAATGCATGTATAGGCATGGATATTTAGAATGGCAATAGCAGGCACTATTTATGGTTTCAGTCTACACCAGTTGTTCTCAGCCTGTGGGTCCCCAGATGTTCCTCGACGGCAACTCCCAGAAATCCCTTCCAGCACAGCGAGTGGTGGAGGCTTCTGGGAGTTGCAGTCCAGGAACATCTGGGGACCCACAGGTTGAGAACCACTGGTTTACACACAAAGGGCAATCAGATATTCATAGGACTGCTTCTAACCTTTGGATGTTGACTACTATTCTAGATAGTCAATACTTTGCAAAAAAAATCTTCTCATTATTTGCACTAAAAATAAATAAACAAATAAATAAAAACTTCCCTGTTCATCCATCATCCATTGATACGACAACTATGCTGTACATTTGCTTGCTACTGATAGCACTAAACCACTTCACGTTCTATAGATTCACCAGCATTAAAAGGATGTTTATCCCTATAGCTTCTTTTAAAAATAGGATTACAGGATGAGAGATGCAGCACTATTTGAAGTACTTAAATTGGGAAAGAAGTTATTAATCCTTGAAAGCAGATACTACTTTTTTTTTCATAAAAAGGAAGAAGAAAAAGAACAAATCTCTACTATTAATAGTCTGATATCCTGTGTGTTCCAATTATTTTTGTACATCTACTTTAGGATTGATACAAAGCACATTAAACAGGAGCCAATGGATTCCATAGAGAATTAATTACTTCTCTCTCTCTCTTCCTTCCTTCCTCCTTCCTTCCTTCCTTCCTTCCTTCCTTCCTTCCTTCCTTCCTTCCTTCCTTCCTTCATGATTGAGGAACGTACAATATATCTAAAAAGGCTAACAAACATTTTTATAGCTCCAAGGAAGAAAAGGAAAACTTTAAGTGAGGCGCTTTTCAGTTGAAGAAAAATGCAATATCAGAAAGCACTGCAGCGCTAGAGCACTGCAACATTGTGTTGCCACAGCCCAGGCTGAGGACTGTGTGGTTCAGAACATTTCTGTCAATCTTTTGTAGAGCTCCTAACCAATCTATAGTTATCTGAATGGGTGGCAGCTACAGCAGCCGGACAAGAAAATCAGGACACCACTAAATATGAGATCATCACTCTGTACCAATTATGATCTAATTGAAAATTCAAAGTGTGGGTTTACTGTTATAGACAGCAGGGCCGGCGTTTCCATTAAGGCGAACTAAGCAGTTGCTTAGGGAACCAAAATGGAGAGAGGGTGCTGGATAGCCTGCCCCCCCCCCCGCTGCTGGCCACCGCCGTCCATCCCCTCACCGCCTGCCAGCCGCCCGTTGCCGTCCGCCCATCGCTGCCCGCTGCTGCCTGTCACCCGCCCACTGTGCCCATCGCCACCCACCCCCACCTGTCACCATCCCCCGCCATCCACCGCCACCCCGCCCACCCCCCCCCTCCAGCCCCCTGCCCTGCCGTTCCCCCATGCCCAGCCATCCCCTCCAGAAACCACCCCTCCGCCACCCACCAAGCAGGCACCAATGGGTGGGGGGAGAGTTTAAAAGTTTTTTCCACCCTGCCCCACCCACTGCCCCCTGTCCCACCAGCCCCAGGACGGGGGATGCCCCCACCCACCCTGGTAGGTGCCCACCCAGGCATTTTTTTCCCCTGCCCCTCACCTAGGGCGGAATAAAACCTAGCACCGGCCCTGATAGACATGTATACATTTCTTATGCCCCGCCAGCTCTTGCCCAGTGAAGGTGTGCAGAACCTCCTGAGTCTTCCAAGTCAGGGCAGAGGAAGAAGCAGGGTTAATGAGGAAAGACGGAAAGAGCTGGACAAGTTTAGCCTTCACAAAAGGGGACTGAGAGGAGAGATGATAGCACTTGTCAAATACTTGAAAGGCAGTCATACAGAGAAGGAGCAGGATCTGTTCTCAATCATAGAATCATAGAATCATAGAGTTGGAAGAGATCTCAAGGGCCATCTTGTCCAACCCCCTGCCATGCAGGAACCCCATCACAATATTTTCGACAGATGGCCATCCATCCTCTGCTTAAAAAACCCCAAAGAAACTCCACCACCCTTTAATCGTCACAGAGTGCAGGACACACAATAATGGGCTGAAGATACAGCGAGCCAAATTTCAGCTGAACATCAGGACAACATACTTAACTGTTAGAGCAGTATGACAATGTTAGAGCAGTATGAACTGTTACAGCAGTATGACAATGGAACCAACCAACCCCCAGAAGGTGGCAAGTGTACCAACAGTGAAGAGATTCAGGAGAAAACTGGACAACCATCTGTCAGATCTGCTTTGTTATGGACTCCTTCACTGAGGGGGGGGGGTTGACTCGATGGTTGTGAGGACCTCTTCCAACTCGGTCATTCAATGATTCTGTGATTTCAGCGCTGAAGGTAATAATCCATGCCCACCTAGACTCTAAAACCAGTCCATAACGGAGAAACGTGATGTCTGGAACTCAAAACAGCCTACCACATTTCCGAAGGGAAATAATGCACCTAAAGTCAGAAGAATAAGGACAGAAAGGTCACTCACTGAGGTAACTCTGCTTAGCACAGATCTCACTTCTAGAATGCAATGACAGTAGAGGCCCAGGCCATAATCCAGGAATAGGTACAGCGTCTCTCTCTGTTATTGAACAACATCTCCCATCAAAATTAAAATAGCCAGGAGTGGGATGAATGCTCTACCCCATGAACTTTATATATATATATATATATATATATATACAACCATTTTGAAGGCAAATAGTTTTGCTTAGAGAAGAGCCCATTTTGCTTCAAACAGCTTCAAATGCTTAAAAGCATTTTTCAAACTCCTGACAGTGTTGGAAAACTAATTTTGTCCCCATGGAGGATTGGAAGCAGCAGTTCTAATTTGTGGTGAGTGTCCCAGGGAAGGAGTGTGTGAATGTGTTAGGAAACTGATCTGTGTGACCTGAAATAGTCATGGGGGGAGGGGGGAGGGAGAGGGAGAGAGAGAGAGAGAGAGAGAGAGGAGAATCTTAGCAATGCACATTCCGTGAATCTCAAATTATTTCTGCAGTTAAAGGCTATAGAAGTCTATGGAAGAAAGAGTTAATAGATTACTCCCAGATCTGTAGAGCACACTGATTCCTTCCAGAAAACCCGTCCATTGTGTAAATTAGTTAGAGCCCCTGGAGCTCTAATCCTCAAGTACCTAACATTTAAGTGAGAGCATATTTTTGCCTTTATTTCTTTATTATTCAGCATACATCCATATTATGGGAGGAACGCAAACACACAGATCCCCTGAGTTGCTGTTTAATGTTACTTACCCACTGTTATTTTAACAACACTACATTTATTGCTGGCAATTTGAGTCATCTGGCTGGAAAAGTGACAAATTTATTAACTCATTAAAATTAATAGTTTTAAAAAATTAATTAATTTCCATTTCGGTTTAACTGTTTTGCAACCAAATCACCAAGTTCATCACCTTAGTTTGAGCTCGGAGCAATCAGCAACACACTGACTACTCCAGGCTCAGAACAGGTGCCAAACTTTGGGAAGTGTCACATCTGTTTTTAGTATTGATTTTATTTACCCTTTTTAATATATTACTCATTTAATTATTATTTTTAATTATTTGTATATTTATTTTTTTAGCTTTTAAATATTGTCATTTTAATAACGTAAGCCCCCTGAGGTCATTTTAAGGAAAAACATTTTAAATATTTTAAATTAATAAATAAGTCAATAAGTAAAACTTGATAGAACTCTCCTGGGTAGAGATGGGCACTTGCCATGCTTTGGCGCCTAGGCGTGGTTCGGTATCTTAGACCCACTGGTGTTGCATGGGTGCTCCAGAGTTCATGCCCCACCTCCTCCTGCCTGTCAGAAGAAGCACCATGAGCTTCCTTGACCTTCCTCTGAGTGGGTGCCCACAGGAAGAGGGACACAGAATCCAGGACACCCATACAAGATCTGCAGATCCAATCTGCTAAACCTCACAAAAGCAAAAAAGCACAGTAAGAATGCCCATCTCTACTATGGGGCCTTAGGTCAGGAAAACCCTGCCTCCCCCCGCCAAAAAAAACCAAAAACCCTGCACTATACTATCTGTCCTGATGCTGTGGAAGTCTATCAATGAACAGGTCATCCCTTCTCCCTCTGATTATAAATTGCACACATGCAAAGCCCTGGACCCCAGCTAACAGGTCCAAACAGCCTAGCACAGTGGTTCTCAACCTTCCTGATGCCGCGAGTCGTGACCCTTTAATACAGTTCCTCATGTTGTGGTGACCCCTTGCCCTGCATGGAAGAGGCCACAAGCCCCCTTTGGCAGGCCACTGTCACAGCTGCCATCAAGAACTTCCCTCTACAGGCACCTTCAGCCAATTGCAGCCTCCGGTGACTTTGACTGACATCCCTTCCAACCTATCAAGCTGCAACTCACTCTTCCCCCCCCCTTCCTCCCCCCCCTCCTCCAGACCCAAGCCGTTTGTGCCTTTTTCTTCCCTGGCTCATGGCGACCCCTGTGAAATGGTCGTTCGACCCCCAAAGGGGTCCTGACCCTCAGGTTGGGAACCACTGGCCTAGTACCTTGCAATTGGTAACTGCGGCTGACCGACTCCTGAACCTGAAAAGTAGCCCACGGATGTCAGGCAGTGACTAATTTTGTTCAGTCGATGTGGCCCTTCTAAGCCCATCAGCTGTTTCTCCAAGATACTGCCGAAGAACAGAGCAAGCAAATTAGTAAGATATTGGATGGAGGGGAGTCGTGACGAGGATATTAAATTCCACTTGCTGTGCATAAGTGTTGTGAACACTCTTCTCAACAAGTGTAGGGCATGTTTTGCATGCTTGAGACATCCAATACTTCAAGGTGGATTTTCTCCACACCACAAGGCAAGGCAGGCCGTTCGCTCTGTAACTCTAGATGACAATTTAATGCAGGGGCCCGGCAAGTTTACAGTGCCACTGATTCTTGTACCAGTGTAAATGATGCTCTTGTTGCAAGTTGCTAATCTCGGGATTCTTATTAAAAATGGATGATTACATGTACTCGCAAACAGCCAAGGCTTTGGGTATTGATTTACTCTGAAGAAACCGCTGCTCCCTATGTATTCTTACAAGTGCCTCATCAAGAGGAAGGAGTGGAAGTCTTAAGTGCGGGTAAAAGCAGTCAAAGGATCAGTTTTTCCCCCCTCTTCCCTATATCCATCCATTGGCCAGCAGCTCACTGGGGTTCCATGCTATGGGAAGACATGAGGCATTTACTCTTCTGGAAGACCCATGTGGGTGCAGAGGAAGATTTGAGGTGGGACACCTTCCTCATTTCCTCCTTCTACTCTTCCCTCTTCTGCCCATGCAGGCAAGTGCTTTCATACTTGCCCTCTCCCTGGCTTCCTCCAATCTGTTGTTACCTGTATCTAAGAAGCAAGTGTTTTAATAAGAAGCAAGTGTTTGTATAACCTTCAGTGGTTACCAGTTGCTGCCCGAGCCCAATTCAAAGTGCTTCTTTTGACATATAAAGCCCTAAACGGCTTAGGACCTAGATACCTGAAGGACCGCCTCCTTCCATATGAACCTACCCAGCAGTTAAGATCTAGCCAAAGGGCCCTCCTGAAAGAGCCACCCCTCAAGGAGATGAAAGGGATGGCTTGCAGGTATAGGGCCTTTTCGGCAGCTGCCCCCAGACTATTGAACGTCCTCCCAAGTGAGACCCACCTGGTGCCGACATTGATAACATTTCGGCGCCAGGTAAAAACCTTCCTGTTCCAGAAATTTTTTTAACTGATGATTGTGGGTCCTGATGGCAATTTTAGTGTTGTGTTTTAATGTGTTGTATTTTTTTTATTTATGTTTTATTGTTTTACTTTTGCTGTAATTTTGATGTCTTAATTGTTTATTTTGATTGTGAGCCGCCCAGAGACCTTTGGGTAGTGGGTGGCATACAAGCTAAATAAATAAATAAATAAATAAATAAATAAATAAATAAATAAATAAATAAATAATATTGTCAGTGTAGAAGACACAGTACAATTCCTATTCTCTTTGTGAACGTGTGTGTGATTGGTCCTATCCAGGTGCTCCAAAAAGGGTTACCTGGAAAGCTTGGGCAGTGGGAAGAGTTCTTGCCCCACCATCATGCCAAAGGAAAGTCTGAAGAGGAGGTATTGGTCTGCAATCCTAGAGTGGTTGAGCAGGATGTTGTCCCTAAAACGGGCCCATTCGAATCAATGGAAGCTTCAAAGGAAATGACTCATCAGCCAGAAGGCCTACTCTAGTGCAAAGTCCTTCACTAAGCAACAGGATCTCAACTGTGGAGATTTTCTGTGAGTTTTCTAGGAGGGAGTGGGGAGAGGCCTGGCAAAATTAATCTCTCTTTGTGAAGAAACGATGGATTTTGTTCTCAGTTTCTCTGCTGAGAGTGAGAGGCTACCAAAAACATCACATCTCTTACATAGCAGTATCACTTTGGATGGGAAAACACCTCTGAAAATGTCTGTGGAGATTTTCAATCATCCAGGTGAGGTTATCTGGGAGATGTGTCAGGGCAACTGGAGTTCTTTTCTTCTGGGATCGAAATATTTTGCTGCTCATCAGTGTATTTTGAACACTGGAAAAGTGCTAAACTCAAGAAACGTATCCAAACTTTTGGAGATTATGTGTATTGAAGAATGCCATATGAGCACTGAATCCAAGATGCTGTTCTTTCCATTTTGAAGGGTGCTTAATGGAGGCTTCCATTAGCCTTATGGCGATGTAACAAGGTAGGCTTGGAATTTAGAAAGCAAGGAAGGGAGATTGACTCAGAGAAGATCAAAGCAGTAAGATTAGTGTCAACATCTTCAGAAAATACATAATTTTATCACCATCAGATTTGTGGAGATTGTGATTGTCCTCCGTTTCTACCACAGGTATAAAAAGATGAATGATTAAAATGTGTGGATTACACACACACACACACACACACACACACACACATATATATATATGTCAGAGACAGGATAAAATTGTCAACTATTTCCAGACGCAGCCAGCTGATGTGATGGGCTTGCGTGGCCAGCGCTGAAACCCTCAAGAGGAAACAATCTGGAATCAGTGAAGAACTTGTTGTCTTTTATGACAGCAGCAACCATTTCAATATCCATCTTGGAAATAACCCATTTGTTTTAAGTGCACCAGGCCCAAGCTAAAAGTAGCAGATTTACTCCCAAGATATAGACTCCCCCTCCTCTCAAGCAAAACTGCCAGGAAGGTAAATACTGTCAGTTCAGTAGGGGTTCCAAACTGCTACAGTGACAGCTTCATCTCAGTATGTCAACACATCACGTACTTCTCCTAGATACCTCTGAGGGTCCAAATAGACTCAGGGTTTCTCCCCTGCCAAACTCTTGCTCCCTGCTCGGCATGCAGTAGCCAGAGCAACTGCTTCTGCCTACTAAATTTCCCCACGCACAAACACACATCTCACACAGTTCTTCAGAGTAAACGGGAGAACAAAAACAAAGAGGAGAGAATTAAGATGTGAGAAAAAAAAATAGAGCGAGAAGACCCCCCAAAAGAAAAGTAGTTAAAAATAAGAGGGGCATTTATAGAGGAAAATCACTGTCTCCCTCAGGACCACAGGTCATGTGTTGACTTTTGGAAGCACCTGTATCTAGAGTTGTTGTGAGATCTATCTATCTATCTATCTATCTATCTATCTATCTATCTATCTATCTATCTATCTATCTATCTATCTATCTATCTATCTATCTATCTGCCCACTGCCTAGATGCCCTAAGCACATCTGATCTCGCCTGATTTTGGAAGCTAAGCAGGGTCGGCCCTGGTTAGTACTTGGATGGGAGACCACCAGGGAATACCAGGTGCTTTAGGCGCCTGGAGTAGGAACTGGCAAACCACTCCAGTATTCCTGCCAAGAAAACTCCATGGACATTGGGTCACGAAGAGTCGGTCATGACTGTAACGACGCAACACACACACATCTGTCTGTCTGTCTGTCTGTCTGGTGGTAGCAATTATGGATAGATCGGTAACTATAAATATGCAAATCTCTCTCACTCTCCCTGTCTCGCACACTAGTAAAGGTGCTGGTGAAATAAGAAAGAAAACAAAAGACATACAAGAGGCACTTTACTATGTTTGCTCAAGTAAAACCAAAGCCGTTCAAAACATTAAAGTCCTGTATATAAATTAGTATAAACAACTGTAAAAGTCCACAGTGACTAAAGCAATCAAATATCTTCCTAAAGGAAATGCACTTTACTCCTTTAATACCAGTCTCTGAGATTGCCAGGAACACCTGAAAGTCGGCAGTATTATAAGACCAGAGCCATGGTAGCATTGTACCTCAACAGAAATGGCATGAAGAACATTAATGCATGTGCAGTCGGGCTAGCAAATGCTCTTTAGGCTTACAGGCCAAAATATTTTCCTCATCTCCTTGAGGAATTTGGGGACTGCCTTTCATATGACTTCTCCTGACAAGTCTCAAGACATAGATTGAGAAAGGAACTAGAAAACCAACGTGTTCCTTCAGAGGTTGTTGACCGTCAGAAGGGCACTTCCATATGGAGGCAATTGTGAAGTTTCCCAGTGTCTACTGTGGCATCACAGAAGAAAGATCGGAGGAGAATGACATGATACAGTCCCATTGTCTTGCACTCTTGGTGGAGAAGGCACACGTGATCAATTGAGGGATGAAATGAAGAGACTGTAATTTGATTCCATTGATTCTACCCTACCTTTCGGAGCAGAAGAAAACAGGCCTGCATATCGTCTGTCAGGCAGCGTTCAAATCTTTGAAAATGGCCAGCCTTTTACCCCTCCATCATCTGTTCAGCTTAGAAATCTGAAGAAGTTTTAAGACGTAAAGCCCAATCACATGCAGCATTTGAATATATTTTTTACCCAGTGTGTTTTTAGTCTGTGGAACTCCCTGCCACAGGATGTGGTGATGGCATCTGGCCTGGATGCCTTCAAAAGGGGATTGGACAGATTCTTGGAGGAAAAGTCAATCACAGGTTACAAACCATGATGGAGATGTGTAATCTCCAGGCTTAAAACCGGGGTACTTCAAGGACCAGATGCAGGGGAATGGTATCAGGAGACAGATATCTAGTCTCATGCGCTCCCAGATACTTAGGGTGGGGCCACTGTGAGATACAGGAAGCTGGACTAGATGGGCCTTTGGCCTGATCCAACATGGCTCTTCTTATGTTCTTATGTTCTTAATCATTTCATTCCCCCCTTTTAATATTGATATATTTGTATATATAGTCACATGGTATATATACCACCAGTTCAATTGGTACATTTCTTGCTATTTGTACCACTTCTGTAGGCATATATGCCATCTGAAATAAATCAATTAATTTTCCATCCTGGGTCTGGGTCCCCACTTCCCTAATATTTTCTTTCTTAAAAAGAAAATCACAAGTGATATATCACTAAAGCAGCATATACATTTGTGTGAGTTGTAAAACTGTAGAAGGAATTTAATTCATAAGTCACACAAAAGTGGGGAGGACAGTTACAACAGGGAAGTCTATGGCTAAGTGATACATCGGTAAACAGCTGTGGAGAAAAACATAAAAGACAAATAAGCAATGTATCGCTAAGCATTTTTTTTAAAGTTAAAGAGTAGAAGCACAGTGGCCATGTAGTGGCTATGGCACCCCAAAATTGAACCCATTATTAGAATAAATAAATCAATAGTAACGTAACACACCGAAAAGACAAGCATTGAAGTGATAATTGGATAATTTTAAAAAGTTTGTGCCAGTGAGGGAGGTAGGGGAATGATTGTCTGTCCAAATAAATAAAATTTACCTGTGTGTTGTGTGAGCAGAAATTTATAAAACAATTTAAAATATGGAAGAGTCTGTGTAACTGGGTTTCTTTTTCCATGTGTGACTTAGAGGTACAGCTCTGAAGGAACTAGAAAAGATCCTTAAGCATAAGGATATGTCATTGGAGACCAAGGCCAAGACCATCTATACCAGTGGTGGCGAACCTTTGGCAATCCAGATGTTTTGGACCACAACTCCCAGACTTCCAAGCCTGCATTGCCAATGACAAAGGACTGTGGGAGTTGTGGTGCAAAACATCTGGAGTGCCGAAGGTTCCCCACCACTGATCTATACTATGATATCAGAAGTGGGAACTTCATAATTGTATACGAACTGAGGTGGCCCAGTCCCTCCCTTCAGAGCTGGCCTGACCATACTTTGGCTGAGTAGGGAGATTCTCCATCCCACCTCTGGCCCAAAGTGGTCAGCTGTGCAGGGAGGCAGGGAATGGCTGGCTGGGCTCTGACTAGCATGAGGACAGCCTTGTACCTCAAGGAGCCCAATAAAGAGATACAATTATGAAGTGTCTCTCTCTCGTGCTGGTATTCCTAATTACTATGTGTGGACGTGAGAAAGAGACAACGAAGAACACTGACAAGGAGATCATTCTAAATACTGTGTCACAGTGGAGCTTTACTGTTACCATGGACTCAAAAGAAAGTAAAGAAAATATAGAACATAAAGTTTCTATATCAAATTAAACCAGAAACTTTACATGAAGCTAAAATTACTAAATTGAGATTTAGCATACTTTGGACACATCATTCAGAAGTCAAAGCACACTGGACAAGACAATAAGGCGAGCAAAAATAGAAGGCTGTAAGAAAAGAGGAAACCCTAAGATAAGATCAATTGACTCAGTAAGGCAGTAGTGGCCAAACGTTGGCCCTATAGACATTTTGGACCACAACTCACAGAATTCCAAGCCTGTATTGCCAATGACAAAGGACTGTGGGAGTAGTGGTCCAAAACTTCTGGACTCTGGAAGGCCGAAGCTCTGAATTGGGAAATGCTGAACAGGGCTGTAAAAGAAACAACCTTTTTAAAAAAAATGGAGGTGATGAATTCACAGGGTCACCCTGAGTCAAAAGTGTCTTGATGGAACATCACAGGGCAACACAAATAGTTAACAAATACAAATACAATGTTGGCATCAGTAATACACAGCCTTAAGACGTGCTGCGTGTCGGCCTTCTTCCTTACTGTGAAAAACCTTCTCCACAGGGTGAGGAAGGAAGGGCTGTCAGTCAATTGTCAAGAAACGTCTATTGTCCCCTAAAGGGAACACTGTACTGGGCCCGATGCTCTCCCCATGACCATCATTTGCTACAAGCTCTGGGCACTTTAGAAAAACCTCGGGCTCCGAATGCTGCCTTCCAGGGATTTGTCTTTTCATTAAGTCCATAGCCCCCAACAGTCATTCCTCGTTAACTCACCAAGCCAGCCCAGGAGTGTGCCTGCTTGGAGAAATGAAAGGAGTCATCTTAATATGGGCACCTGTAGCTAGAGTTGTTTTTATATCTTTATATATGTTATGAAATGGCAGGGAGGTGTTGCCTGTACACACACACACACACACACACACACACACACACACACACACACACACACACACACACACACACACACACACACTGCCAAGAACACATACAAATCCTCCGGGTTCAGTCGATAATGATTTTTAAACAGTTGTTGTCTGCCTTCAGAAAGTATTCGAGATGTGGACAAGCTTGAAGGATCAAAAGCTGCTTGGCTTTGTTTGTTTGAAATCCAAGGGGATACACTGTTATTTTATCGCTCTGTGTATAGGCTCCTTGTTTGATGGACAAAATGTCTCAAACACATTGGACCAAAAAGTGATATGTATCCTGGGAGAACAATGCACATGCATCCATTCTCATGCGCACAACACATGATTTCTGTGGTTTTGTAGGGATCAAAGAGGTCTCGGCATGTTTGCCCATGAAAATCTTAAGCTTTTCGGATACAGCCCTGTAGTGATGGGTTTATAGCTAGCCTCTCCTTCCTTCATTTCCTATATTGTAGCGCAAACTGAACAGGCAACTGATCCCCCCTCTCTCTTTCTTATCTTGATGAATTAGCATCAACATAGTATCCGTTGTAGGCAAAATAAGGACACAAATAAGGAAGAATCAAGTGGAGTGAAAGCAAAGAACCATCTAGTCTAGCACTATGTTCATACAGTGGCCAACCAGTAGCTCAGAAGGAAGACATGACTTCAACAACACCCAGTGAGAGATAACCACATAGAGAAAAGAAGGCTAGCTAGTACATGAAGGCTAGCTAGCCACTCCAAACGGCAACATCAAACAATATGGTGGCTTGTGTGCCTATGAAATATTTAAATTCTTGGTATCATAATTTTTTGTGTTAGCACTATAGAAGACAGAGATGTAGAGGACATTAAAGGGCACTATCACTAGTAGAGATGGGCACGAAATGGAAAAATTCCAGTTCGTTTTGTTCTGTTTTTCATTTGAGGAGGGGGTTCATTTTGTAAAAAAAAAAAATTGTTTCATTTTTTATGGGTTTTTTTTTACTGTAGTGTGTAGTGCTGTAAATATTTGGTGGGCAGTGTGACAGCCTCCAACTGCCCACCCGACCCTTTTCGGAGGGCTCCTGCCAAGCTGTCATGACTTCCCTGAGCTCCTTGTTCCCTGAAGATACCAGCCACAGAGTCTGGCGAAAAGTTAGGAAGAAAAACTTCCAGAACACGGCCAAACATCCTGAAAAAACTCACAACAACAACCAGAGGAATCATCCATCCTGTGTAACCCTTTCTCCAGCTTTGGCCTGCCAGTTGATCATAATATGAAAGGAAGCTGCAACGTGGTAAGTACTTGCAGAATGCATATGAAGAGAAGTTCAGAGTCAAGAACTGCCAGTGCTGGGACTTATGCTAGATTGCCAAGACAAAGACCAGCTATCCACCTGCCCTTAGGGCAGTGCTTCCCAATCTTCTGTTCCCAGCTGGCCTTGGACCAGAGTGCCCAAAAATCCTGGCCAGCACACCTAGTGGTGAAAGCTTCTGGGAGCTTTAGTCAAAAAACATCTGGGAACCCAGATGTTTATAGCAAAGGGAAGGAGTCATTTGTATTCCTCACAAGTGCCTCCAGCACCCTAAGCCCTCCATGCCACCCATTGCAGAATTATAAAAATTGTGCCAGGACAACCTTACTACATTCATTGACCCTTTGGCCTCTTCTGAACCTTAGATCACTCCTACAAAATTTCTTCCAGTATTGAAAAAAAGGCTTCCCATGGACATAAAACTAAGGGCAGCTTCTAGGCCAGTGATGGCGAACCTTTTAGAGACCGAGTGCCCAAACTGCAATTCAAAACCCACTAATTTTTTTTTTTTTTGCAAAGTACCATTACAGCCATTGAACCTGTATACAGGTGGCTATGAAGGGGCGATGTCGAGTGCCCACAGAAAGGGCTCCCGAGTGCCACCATTGGCACCCGTGCCATAGGTTCGCCATCACTGTTCTAGGCCCTTGGAAGTACAGTAACCCCCCGCCAATTGCGGAGGTTAGGGACCCACCTCACCCGCGATGCACAAAAATCCGCGATATGCAGAAGCGGGTGGGGGGGCGGGGGTGGGGGCGATTGCACGGTGCGCCGGCAGTGGCAGGGGGATCTTACCTCCTGCTGCCGCCGCCCACCCACGTGTCCCCGAGGCTTCTCGGGGGTGCATGGGAGGGCCGTGCGGAGCGACCGGATTGCCCACCACCGCCTGCCCACGCACCCCAGAGGCTTCTCGGAGGTGCAGGGGACGGCACGGAGCAACCCGGCCGCCCCTGCCACCGCCCCCCCCACGGTTCCAGTACTGCGGTCCCACGATATCGTGGGACCGCAATACCGGAACCGCGAAATGGCGGGGGGTCACTGTAGTCCATCTGTGCCTTCTTGATCACAGGGCCAAGAGGGTACCTGGATGGGGGCCAGTGGTGAGCAGAAGATTGTGTAGGTGTTGCACAAGTGGCCAATGATGTGATGACTCACATCAACACATGGTGCTTAAAGAGATATTGGAACCCAGGGGACCTTTCTAGTACAGTTCCTCAGAAGGAGAGATGCACAAGCATGCTAGTGGATTTTAATTCTGCCACTGGTGACTTCTCATAGCAATACAAGCAAATGGGTTTCAAGGAAGCAGGGGGGGGGGCATTCCTGAAAACAACCTGGACAGAGCCAAGAGTCTCTGCAAATCTTAAATTCTTCCAGTTCTGGACAAAAAAGGTGCCCCAAATGTGCTGCACTTGGGTCCTCAAAATCATCGAGTTTTGCAAAACTGATGGTATCAGAGAAAACATATTCAAGATGATGCCAAGTAATTATTACTAGGCTGAAGGAACTTAAAGCAAGGGTAATGAGTCAACCAAAGGGGATTATTTTGCATATATTCCTGTTTTCGTGGTTCTGTTTCTAAGAACACCTCTTTGCCACCATCAATATGATTTTCACTGCTTCTAGAGCATCATCACCTGAAGGGAAACAGGATCCATCTGCTCCGCGTCCCAACTAGAGTTGACACGGCTTTCATTCAAGCCACACTGAAGGGCACAGATTCTGATGTTGCTCTGTGCAGCGCACTGGGGCTTTAACTGCAAAACACTCATTATTAGCACACGTTTTGTGGCACAAGTCCCCACACAGAGAGATGTCACTTCGCTTTATGGCCTCCTCCCGCCCGTGATTCACCCTGACGGCTCGATCATCAAGAGGAGCATTATGTCAGCCTGCCTGATGCTTCTTGAAGCTGTCAACAACACTTAGAGTCAACCCCTCCAAACTTTTAAAAACTTAATCATTTTTATTCTGGATGCATGAAAGTTGAATGCCGCCGACCTGGGCACAAGCATTACAGAGAGCCTTTTTATTGACTTGGCTGGCCAAAGAGAACACCAGACTGCTGAAACATTTAGGGCGTACAAAGCACTTTCTCCAGAGAAAGCATGTTCATAAAGACAGAAGTACACCTGAGGTGGCAAAACAAAAGAGCTTTTTTCAGTCAAGGAAGGGGAGGCAATGACCTACAATGGACTGCAAAGCCGAGTGAGTCATTCAATATGCAGAAGCATCGTCTTTGGACAACTTGGTGCTCTTTTATATATAGGACAGCTCTTAAAGGCGAGCTACATCATTTTGATTTTCTTTCTTTTATTTCTTAAGTATGAGGCATTATAAATCCTGTCAACTGATAGTCCTTCTAAAACCATCTTATCCCCTACTTGCACAAATAGTGGGGACTTTATTTAATTATTTAGTTAAGGAGGACTTCACAGATTTGCTGAAAAAGATACCACTCTAGAGATACTACGAAGAGTCAGTCACGACTGTAACGACACAACACACACACACACACACACACACACACACACACACACACACACACACCCGGAAGTCTGACATTAATTCAGAATTCTACCAATATAACAGATTCTCATTTCACAGCAAGAAAATAAATCCATGCAAACTGAGGGCTACACTTGGTGATCGTCAGTGCTAATTAGAGATGGGCACGAAATGAATTTTTTTTCATTCCATTATTCGTTATTCATTTCATTAGGTAACAAAACGAATAACGATGCCCAGAGTAATTTAGGAACGAAACGAAAAGAACCGGAACAAATTAGTTTGGTTAGGTTTGTTTCGTTCTTCCCCGCTGGCAATGACAGCCCGGTTGTCATCGCCAGCGGGGGAGGACTAGAGAGAGCCCCGGACTCTCTCTAAATGGATCTCCGCCGCAGGGAGGTGACAGCTAGCTCAGCTGTCCCCTCCCCACTGCGGAGATTGGTCCAGAGAGGGCTGGGGCTCTCTCGCAACTGATCTCTGCAGTGAGGGGATGACCGCCGGCTCCGCTGTCACCTCCCCACTGTGGAGAGCGGTCTAGAGAGGGCCGCGGTCTCACTGCCACAAGCGGAGGTGAGGCCGCGGCTCTCTCGCAACCTATCTCCGATCTCCAGCCGCGGCTTTCTCCCAAGGGAGAAGTAGAAGAGATGTATTAAATGAAATGAAACAGGCCCCAGGGCCGAATAACGAAAATGAAACACCATTTTGGCGTTTCGTGCCCATCTCTAGTGCTAATACTTGCTCCTGTATGCAGTCACTTTTAAACTTGAGTTTCTTTCCAACCTAAATGGGACATTTACTAATTTGGTAAATTCTTTGGAAATGAATGGAAACTTTGCAGGTATCCAAACTGAGCTGGTCCCAGTACAGAAAAGGATGACGTTATACCTGATGCCATATGGATGCTAAAAATGAAGAGTCTCTGAGGAGAAAAAATAAGAAGAAATGGCAACCTTATTTCAGAGTGAATATGGTTGAACACACGGTGCCCCAAGCTCAAGTTTTTAAGAGTAAAATGCTTCAAACTTAGATGGATGATTGAGACGTACAAAATAATGCAGGGCATGAGTAAAGTGGATAAAGGGATGCTCTTCTCCCTCTCACAAAATACCAGAACTAGGAGACATACACTCAAATTGAGGGCTGGGAGAATAAGAACAGACAAAAGAAAATATTTTTCACCCAGTGCGTTGTTAGTCTGTGGAACTCCCTGCCACAGGATGTGGTGATGGCATCTGGCCTGGATGCCTTCAAAAGGGGATTGGACAGATTCCTAGAGGAAATGTCCACCACAGGTTACAAATCATGAGGGAGATGTGTAATCTCCAGGCTTAAAACCGGGGTACCTCAAGGATCAGATGCAGGTGAATGGTATCAGGAGACAGATATCTAGTCTCATGCGCTCCCAGATACTTAGGGTGGGGCCACTGTGAGATACAGAAAGGTGGACTAGATGGGCCTTTGGCCTGATCCAGCATGGCTCTTCTTATGTTCTTATGTTCTTATGGGATGTTTATTTTACATTATGTTTTTCTTTACAACAATCTTTAAATTCTGGATGTCAAGAAATATGTGAATTTTGGAAAATTCATAGAATCATAGAATAGTGAAGTTGGAAGGGCTCTGCAAGTCCATCAATCCCAACCGTCTGCTCCATGCAGGAATAAAAATCTCAGGATACCTGCCAGGTGGTTGTCCAAATTTCTCTTGAATGCCTCCAGTGGTGGAGCATATCAAGAAAAGTGTTGCCACCCTCCACTTCTCATTGGTTGCTAGTTGGGAACCTCTGCAGCAAGAAAGACTCAGTTCTACAAAAGGTATTGCTCCTTCCATGAAGCAGGATGATCTTGACTGCAAAACCAAGACTTCCTGGTATGCAGGAGGAGAATCAAGGATCTCCACTAGCTTTTTTCCTGTTCCTTCTGGACTGAGCACAACACGCCACATATGGCAGCAGGAGGCATGGCAGTGACTTGAAGATGCATGATTCACACATCATACAGCTCAGGGAGATCTCTTAAAAACTGGCCTGCAGTGCTATAGCCATGCCTGAAATGTATGGAATCTCACATAGAGAGGGATCAGGGTATTCTTCTTCTCTCTGCCACTGGATTCATAAGCTCTCGCAGCCTTGAGATCTGCTAGAGAGGCCAGTTTGGTGGAAGCTGGAGAGACTGCTTTCTCTTCTGAACCTCAGTGCTAAGAAAGGCAAGGTTGTCCCATGCACGAGCTGAGCATGCAAAGACTAGCAGTATTTGGCCATTAATACCCTAGATGCCCTAAGCACATCCGAACTCACCTGATTTTGGAAGCTAAGTAGGGTTGGCCCTGGTTAGTACTTGGATGGGAGTCCACCAGGGAATACCAAGTGCTGTAGGCGCCTGGAGTAGGAACTGGCAAACCCCTCCAGTATTCCTGCCAAGAAAACTCCATGGACATGGGGTCATGAAGAGTTGGTCACGACTGTAACGACACAACACACACACACACACACACACACACACACACACACACACACACACACACACACACACACACACACACACACACACACACACACACACAAGACAGAAGGTTTTCTCCTGATTGACATTGGCATCTTAATATTTTAAGCAGAGGTGTTTTGAAACTTTTTAATTTCATTGCATACTGACAACATAATTAATTCAAGAAGAAGGGAATGATAAACCACCTCTGAATACTCACTATCTAGACAACCCTGAAAAATTTCACCAAACATCGGAATCGACTTGATGGCACATGATGACGACAACAATGGTAATGATGACTAGAAAGCTTCTAACTGTATTGCACTTTAATTTTCTATCGTTTTATGATTATGATGGTCTTGTAAGCCACCTTGGGTCCCTGTTTTAGAATAAAGGTGATGAATAGGTAGAATAAGATAAAAGGTAAAGGTTCCCCTTGCACATGCATGCTAGTCGTTTCCGACTCTAGGGGTGGTGGTCATCTCCATATTCAAGCCAAAGAGCCAGTGTTGTGCAAGTCTGTGGCCATGTGGCCGGCATGGCTGCAAGGAAACACTGTTTTAACTTCATACTTTTTACAGTGCTATCTATTTAGCTACTTGCATTTACATGCTTTCAAACTGCTAAGTTGGCAGGAGCTGGGGTCAACAGCGGGAGCTGACTCCGCTGCGTGGCACCCGGGATTTGAACCGCTAAGCTGCCAAGTTTGTAGCTGACAGATTTCAGTGCTCTAGCCTGCTGAGCCACCACACCCCTTCATAGATGGAATATTAATACAAATAAATAAATAAATAAATAAATAAATAAATAAATAAATAAATAAATAAATAAATCCCATGGAAATCTGGTCCACCAGCAGGGGCGTGCCGTGGGGTGGTCAAGGGGGGTGGGGTGTCCCAGGTACAGCAATTAGGGAGCGCCAAATCGCCTACCTCCCCCCTGCCGCCACCACCCCCATTTGCCATCTCTGAGTCCAACTGCAAGCAGCAAAAGTGGGGAGGGGGAGGCAGCTCCTGCCTTCACACCCCATAGGGCAGGAGGGGTGAAGCAGGAGACGCCAAGAGAAGGGGACAGCGAGAAGCGTGGTGGTGTCTCTCCTCCTTCCCCTCCTCCTCCTCCTCCTCCACCACCACCGAGTGCGCCCAAAGCGGAGGGCAGTGCAGCTCTTCTGGGCAGGAGGTAGATGAGTGCCCGAAGTAAAGCAGGGGGGGGGGGGGTTGGCAGCAGCAATCATGTCTCCAAGTGCTCGCCACTGCTTCACCCTCACCAGGGCCACAACTCATGCTTGTTCTTTACGCGTGCGTGTATGCACACATGCACGCACACACGCACATACTCAAAGGAGGAGGGAGGCAGACAGAGCTAGTGCGGGCGTAGTGGTGGTGGAGGGTGGGCCGCAGCCTGAGGAGTGGGAACTGGACCATGGGGGGCATAGCGGGGGAGGGCACAAAAATTGATTTTGTCCCTGGATGCTCCAGAATCTAGCTACGCCTCTGTCCACCAGGACACCTGAGTTGCCAAGAATGCAATTTTTAAACAGATGATAATTGGGATAGTGTGACGCATTTGCCAAACACAACACATACATGTACAACAAGCCTAGTGCTGTATATGTATATCTGGATAGTTTCCATTTTTTGAGATGCTGTATCATAGACCCATCCTGCTTGCTTCACTTGGGCTGGCATTGCCACAGCCAAATGGCCATTCTACGGATGGATCGTGAACAATAAACACTGAAGTCAGTGCTGTCACAAGTTTCCCCACTGCTGATCTTGTTCAACCCCTATCCCACACCCCTGTAAATGCCAATTAAATTTGTAGATAAACCCTGTCCAAAAATGCCGTCCTCATGGACACCGGGCTTTTTCCAAAAAAGAAAAGAAAAAGAACTTGGTAACACCCCCTTAAGCAAGGCTTCCAAGACTTACCGGAGAGGAGGGAATTTTTTGCCTCGCTTAAAAAATCCACCTTTTACAGCGGCAGATGCCGTGGGACCACACAGATAATCCGGTTTTCTCCCCCCCCCCTCATAGCGCTGACTGGCTGTTCCTGGGCCCGATCGGGCACTGGGTTTTTTTTCCACTTCCCCCATCTCTAGCGCCAATCAGCTGGTCCTCTGGCTAGTTTGGCGCTGGTTTTTTATTCATTTTTTTAAAAATTCCCCCCCACCCTCCTAGCTCCAGGCAGCTGGCCGATCAGGAGCTGGTTTTTTTTAACTTCCCCCACCCCTAGCATCAGTCAGCTGGTTCTTTTTTAAATCTTATCACCACCTGCTGGCCATGGGGCTGAACTGCGCTTTAAAAAAACATTTGTACAAGGGAACTGCTATCTCACATCTTCAGTCACATGATGGGAGGAAGAGGAAAAGTCGGACCTTCCGAATATCAGGATCTTCCCCAGGTGAGATAGCAGCCTAGCTGACCTAACAGAAACCAGGAAACTTATTTGATTCACTGGACAAGCTTAGCCACTGCTAAAGAGTGGCACAGTGGTTAAACTGCTCCACTACAGCCATAACTGGGCTCATGACCTGGGGTTCAATCCCAAGTATGTGGCTCAAGGTTCACTCAGCCTTCCATCCTTCCTCACATAGACATCCGTGTGCCTTCTGAATAATGATGCAGGTCTTCGAGTGGTGATGACCGGCTGCTGCACACAACCCCATCTGCACCACCCTTTGAGTTCTGCACATGGTTTTAGGTGTAATGGCTGAAGAGGCTTAATATCTGTTCATTGTGTGGATACTGTGTAGGGTGCATGTTGTTCTCATGGTGCAGTGATTAAACTGCTGTATTGCAGCCACAACTGTGCTCACGATCCAGTGTTCAATCCAAGGTAGTAGGCTCAAGTTCATCCAGCCTTCCAGCCTTCTTAGGTTGGTAAAATGAGTACCCAGCTTGCTGGGTTGGGGGGCAACGTGTAGCCTGCATAATTAAACTGTAAGCCATCCAGAGAGTGCTTTACGATGTTTGAGGTGGTATAAAAGCACCACACTTTGCTTTTGCTTTAGATAGCCCAGTCGTTTAAGCATCTGCCTGTGTTGGTAGTAGGATTCCTTTCTGCAGCTCCTTGGACAGGGGCTGAACTCAATGATGCATTGGGGCCCTTGCAGCTCTACAGTTCTGGAATGATGGTGATCCATTCTTGGACTCCTGGAAGCCTTCACCACAAGCTGAACTGTCCAGGATGTCTAGCAGTTGAGACTCCAAGAACATCCGAGGCCCCAAGTGTGGGAACCACTCTCGTAGTTAGAGGCAAAGAAACAGCATGGAGAAGCCAAGCATGGGGCTGAATGCTCCCTAATTAGACCAAAATCTAATGTTGCGCTCTCTAGGGCTCAAGCTTCATGCCACCGAGTGCTTTGGCCATGGGGGCTCCCTTGCCATTTAGAGGTACAGCATTAGATAAGGACAGGTCTGCACAAGAATGCAAAGATCAAAGAGAAATAGGGAAATGTGCTTGGGGGGAATTGCAAAGAGAGGAGAGACAATAGACAGAAATGAAACAGACACACAAGGAAAGTGAGAGGGAGAAAAAGAAAACCCGATTGCACTCTGTAGATTTAACTAGATTCTTCCGTTTGCCAATCCGCTGACATGTGTTTTGGTCTAGTGAGGGATTAGAACACACAGCTGGTGCATATTTGGCACACAGGTGTCTCCAGCTCTGCATTTGCTCGCTGGCTGACAACAGATGGCTTTGTGCAGACGTGCATGTGTGCAAGCAAGCACGTAAGGGGGAAATCCTTTTTTGAGCAGTGTTAAAGAGAGAGCTCGATATTAACCACGCTCTTCTTCACTCCCGTGCAGTTGGATTGAAATTAAAGTCTGCCGAACAGCTTGCTTGCCGCGTCGCTCTCAGCTGCTGGAACAAGAAAGAGAATCCAAACCAAACATGTTTCGTCCAAAGGCCCCACGTGGCCATGTTGCGGACCGGAGCGTGATTGTACACATCAATAGTCCTCACCCTGAGTTCTGACAGGATGGTTCAGAACGTTGAATCACCCTAATGTACATAACTGCTCTTGAATGGCTTACAGATAGAACAAAATAGTTTGTTTCAGTATAAAAACACCATTTTGTTTCATCTGTAACAAAATGCTGCTTCCTTGTGTCATTTCGTTTTGTTTCATTTGTTACATAATGACACGACGAAACAGCATTTCATTTTTCATTTTGTGCCCATCCCTAGTGCCAGCTCCAAAGAAAGGAAAGGACACCACATTGCCGATAAGGAAACTCTCTCAAAAGTTTTATCCTTTTATTATTATCTTTTTCCGCCTGCACTGCCTATTGTGGAGGGTCTCTTCCTCCTTATTTTACTAGTTCTTTCTTGCTTATTTTCTTTCTTTTTTCTCTCATAAATTGTTGGTTTTATTCATTGTAAACCACCCAGAGTTCCGTTCCGGAAGATGGGCAGTATAAAAATACAACAAATAAATAAATAATAAATAAATAAAATATCCCTTCTTTCACTTTGAATCTGTTGCTTTGTGTCTTGTTCTCTGGAGCAGAAGTAAAAGAAAAGGCTGCTATATCTATCATGTGGCAACCTTCAACTTTTTGAAGATGGTTATCATATCTGCTGCAAGGTTTTGAATTTCTGGTAAAAATTCACACACACACACACACACAGACACACACAGACACACACACACACACACACACACACACACACACACACACACACACACACACAGTAGAAATATAGAAATCCACAGAGCAGAAGAGCTTCAAGCTCCCCAGGCAGCCCAACCATTTCTCATGAACCAGCCCTCTACAGTCTCAATAACACAGTCAGAGACATTTGTAGGAGAAATGCTAAAATGTCTCATTACTTACAATTGTGAACAGATCAACAGCAAACTAACAACACAACAAACTCCTTCCAACAAATAAAAGAGAAGGAAAGAAAACACCTTGCAGAGAAAACACCTAGGGGAGGTTCTCTTTTAATTCAGAGACTGGAAGGAATGATTGGCTAAAACTGGATAGATTGACAGTCACCACAGCCTAGTAAAGTCCCTCATAGTCCTTCACACCACAGGCAGCATGTGAGGTTGTAAACACTCCAAACATATCTCCCATCAATGTTCTCTTCTTCAGGCTAAACCTCCCAGGTTTTCTCAAACACTGCACTGTTACTTGCTTTCCAGATGTTTCACCATCTTTATCATCCTCCTTTGGACATGTTCTGGTTCCCTCAGATGGAGGTGGAAAGAACTTAGGAGAAAGACTGAAAACTGAGCCGTGGTCAAAGATGACTCCATATACATAGACAAAGCGAGACAGAAGTATCGCAACAAATCTTGCTTCTGAGAAAATGGTTATACTGTCGCTTATGAATATTTCAAACAGATCCAGGTCTCTTCAGTACTTTAAAATCACTTCTCTCACAGGAGATATGTGATCACTAAGCAGTTAATGCTATGCTCCATGATGTACAAGCATAAAGAGACCTGTGCAGTATCAGACCAAAAGTTAATTTTGTCCTTCTGTTCCTATAGTGGTCAACCAACTGACTACAGACGGACCACCAGCAGGACATAAATGCAAGTGTACCCCTGCCACCACTTCACACCACTGGACAGAACAGATAAATAATATTAATTGCATGCAATAAAGTCAGTTCTGACTTATGGCAACCCTTTCCAGCATTTTCTAGGTAGAGAGTTCTCAGAAATGTATTCTCAAAGGTTTTCACAGCAGGTATCCGATAGTTGTGAGTTTTTTGGGCTGTTTTGCTGTGTTCTGGAAGTTTTTCTTCCCGACGTTTCACCAGACTCTGTGGCTGGCACCTTCAGAGGGCAAGGAGCTCAGGGAACTAGGGGTTCTCGCTGTATCACAGAGAGAACTCCTAGTTCCCTGAGCTGATTCAAAGAGAACTCTCCTCAAAGAGAACTACTCAGAAATGGTTTGCCACTCTGTTTTTCTGGGGGTCATCCCTGAGACTGTGTGGTTTGCAGAAAGTCACACAGGCTGTCTCTTCTCTCAGAAGGTACAGTAGAGAATACAACACCCTATCTCAATCAAGACAGTATATATGGATTGAAGGTGATATTATAGTCACCCACAATTGTATCCACTGACTGTCTTATCCTTCAGGAAATTATCCAATTTCTCTTCAAAGTCAACCACTACATCTTGTGGCATTGAGTTCCAGAGTTCCAACTGTATGTAAACTCATTTGCAGCTGGTTAGATAGCTCAGTGAGTTGGTCATCTGGTGTTTAGCCTAGAGCAGGGCTGTTCAACTTTGAACAGGCAAAGGTCTACTTTTTCCGGCCCAAAGTGCCTGAGGGCTACTACACTAAAACCTCTACTTATGAATTTTATTTGTTCTAAGCACATGCTCATAAGTAAAAACTTTTGTAAGCAGAGCAGTGGTTTCCCATAGGAATGCAGCAGTTGCTTGCCATAGGAATGCACTGAAAACCAATCAATCTGTTCTGGAGGGAACAGATTTCAATGTGCCATGGCCCTTGAACTGCCCCGCTCAGCTGAGACAGTGGGATGGCAGACCCAGAACTTTGCTGGGTGGTCCTTGGGATCAGGGAGGGAGGGGTGGAGAACTTATCCCCTCACTTTTTCTGTTGATGGCCGGCGGGCTACTTTTGAACCCTTCACGGGCTACCAGTAGACCACGGTCTACCTGTTGGGCAGGCCTGGCCTAGAGAAATGAAGACTGAAAGGAGACATGATAGGACTGTTCAAATACATGAAAGACAGTCAAACAAAGGATCTGTTCTTAGTCATTCCAGAATGTAGAACTCATAATAATGGCCCTAAGTTGAAGGAACCCTGATTTAGGCTGAATATCAGAAAAAACTTCTTAACTGTTAGAGCAGTACGGCAATGGAACCAACTACCTCAGGAGGTGGTCAGCGTTCCAGCACTGGAGGCATTAAAGAGAAAAATTAGGCAAACATCTGTCAGTTATATTTTGATTTGGATTCCTGCTCTAAGCATGCGGTTGGACTTGATGGATTTACTGGCCCCTTCCTACTCTACGATTCCATGAAACTTTGTCCCCATTGTAATTTAATATTCCCCTCTCTAATTTAGTATATTTAGTAGGTTGAATCATATCCTTTAAATATACAGACATGATGAATTCCAAAATAAATTGTAAAAAGCCTAATTGTCAACATAAATACTTAGCATATCTAGTAGGTCAAATCATATCCCTTAAATATACAGAGATGTTGAAGCCCAACATAAATTTTAAAAGCCTAATTGTCAATATAAATACATAACAGACTAGTTTATTGGACATAAAATGGCTTACCAAGCAAATTGGGGGAATGGGGGTTAGACTGTTGTCCTCTTAAGACTTGTCTGTACTAAACCCTGTCATTCTGTCAGTCCAACAGTCTGCCCATCTATGTATATATGGAAATAGCATATATAAACTGTCCAACAGTCTGCCTATCTATATATCTATGGAAATAGCATATATAAACTAACAGAAAATAATGATTTTTTTTTTAAAAAAGCCAGTAAACATAAATAGCATATAATAGCCCAGATCCTGTAGCAGAAGGCAAATGGTGGAATGCTTGATGGCTTCTTGTTGTTAATTAATGAATCCTTGGTTGCATTCTCTGGCATGCACCAGCTCAGTGGGTTGGCACACCCCTGAAAACTCAAGGAAAGGTTTATTAATTAACAGGGAGATCCCTGTTAATCAGGTTGTTCGCCATCTACAACTGTAGCAATACAACAGGGTTTTGGCTATCGCTTAAATATAAAAATACAAGAATTTGTTATCAATGTTCTGAACAGGCCCAATCATACAGCATAGCAAAATATAGTAGGGATATTCTGAAAGTCATTGTTATTTTAATAAATAATGCATAGCTCACTATAAAGGTGAGTTAAAATTTACAGTCCACGTGCACAAGACAAAGTAGAATATGCCATGAGTTATGTATATGCAGTCTTGATGTGCCATTAAGTGGCTTCTGTCTTACACTGACTTTGTAAATGAAATGATTCCAAAAGGCCCTGCCCTTAAAAGCCCTGCTAAGATCTGACACATTTCCTTTTACTGAGTCAATCTATCTAACATTAAGTCCTCTTCTTTTCCTGCTGATTCCCACTGTCCCAGCAAGTCTTGCCACGGCATAAACAACATACGATCGCCTCAACTTAGCCCTTTTAATTTTGAGTAGAGATGGGCACGAAATGAACTTTTGGTTCGTTTTGTTATTCATTATTCATTTCGTTACCTCACAAAATGAATAACAAACTGCCCCCTCTAAGAAAAATGAAACAAAATGAAAGGGAAATTTCCATTTCGTTTTGGTTCATTTTTTGTGCTGCCAGAGTCTCCTACCTGGACTGCTGATGGTGGTCTGGTCCTCCTCACTGAGCTCCAGAAAAAAAATTAAAATAAAAAAGCTGACAGGTCCACGCTACAGCTGGTAGGCGGGCCACGTGGTCAGCACAAAAAATTAAATTAAATTAAATTAAATTAAATTTTTAAAAAACCAATCCGGCGTGCAGGCCCCAGTATCGGCCCGCAAGCATCAGATCTGACCTGTAGGCCACTGAACAGGCCCACAGGCTGGTAAAAATAAAATAAAATAAAATAAAAATAAAAATATTTTTTTAAAATAATGATCTGGTGTGCAGGCCCTGATACTGGCCTATGAGCACCGGAACTGACCCGCAGGCCGCTGACCTGGCCCATGGGTCACTGATCCAGCCAGCAGGCTGGCAGGAGAAAAAAAAAAACCCAACCAGCTCATGCTACAGCTGGTGGAGGGACCACGTGGTCGGCAGTAAAAAATAAAAAATAAAAAAAAAAAAAAAAATAAAAAAAAAAAAAAATAAAAAAAAAAAAAATAACCCAATCTGGCCCATGGGCCAGCAGGATTTTAAAAAACTAAATAATAATAATAATAATAATAATAATAATAATAATAATAATAATAATAATAATAATAATAATAATAATAATAATAATAATAATAAAACCCTAACTGGAGGGGTTCAAAAAAACAAAACAAAAAAAAAAAAAAAAACAATCCCAAACTAAATCAAATTACAAAACAATTTTTTTCTAAAAAAATGTCTTGTAATTAATGAACCAAAGAGGACTGGAAAACAAACCGAACTGAAACGAATCACCATTTTTTCAGTTCATGCCCATTTCTAGTTTTGAGTGCAAATCCAGAGGATGGATTTTACCTTGCCATTTGTCTTTCGGTCCATGGAATGCATAAAGCTCCCTCCGACACCACACCTCACATGAATTAATTTTTTTAATCCTGTCTTCATTATCCAACTTTTGCAACTTTACACAATTATTGGGAATATAATAGTGCAGAGGACAGTGACCTTGGCCTCTAGCAACATATCTTGATATTTAAATATTAATTGTATGCCATCAAGTCAATTCTGTTTTTTCAGAGAGAGAACATTCAGAACTGGTTTGCCATTCCTTTCTTCCAGGGGTACCCTGAGAGTGTGCAGTTTGCCCAAGGCCACACAGGTTGGTTCTTCTCCCTGGAGGCCCTTTGGGGAATTGAACTCGCAACCTATGGCACCACAGCCATATACCTAAAGCGTAGCTATTTGGTCAGATTTACATAAAAGTTTTAACAAATTTGATTTCTGGACTGTCAACATTGTGTGTGCTGTGTCGTTACAGTCGTGACCGACTCTTTGTGGCCCCATGTCCATGGAGTTTTCTTGGCAGGAATACCGGAGTGGTTTGC